>PVHP010030131.1:0-21937 GCA_004024765.1 Zapus hudsonius
TTGTTGGTAGAATTTAGGCTTGAGTAATCCAGAGCCAAGGCAGTCAGGCGTGAGTACCCACATTGGGCATACGTGGGTCCTCACCGCCTTCCTCAGCATCACTGTGATGGTTGGGTTTTGTTGTCACCTTGATCTTTGTAATTATCTTGAGTGGGTCTCTGAGGATGTTTACAGGAAGGCAGCCTCTCAGTAGGGGGCAAGATGTAAAGAAGCTCAAAGAAGCTAGAAGTAAACATCCTTTCCTGTGTGGGCCATGCAGGAAGGAAATTCCAGAGACTCAGGAAGCCATTAAGTCTGGGACAGAATTGAAAGACCCCACCCTCGGGCTATATAAAGGTGAAAGAATTCTCTCCTGGCCCTCCTGCCTGTTTGATATTCTGTGTGTGTGAGGTTGGTGATGGTTTCTCTCTCTGCTTGGACCTGTGAAAGAGGGCCAGCCTCTTTCACTGTTACAGAACTTCCCCTCAATCTGTAGTTTCAATAAATACTTTCCTCCCCAAATTGTGCCTGGTTTGAAGATTCATCCCAGCGGCGTGTGGCTGACTGCAACAATCACCAAACCTTGAGTCCTTAGCTGAGTACGTTTGAGCATGCTTCCACAGTGCCTGTCATGGAAATGATCCACACAGGAAGTGCCTTGAACCACTCAGGTTTAGGCTTCTTGGCATCCTCCATCTTATCATGGCAACCATCTTCATTTGCTCTGGACAAGCACCTCTCCTTCATGTTCAGCGTGTAGGTATCAAGGGAGGTAGTCCCACCCCAGATCGGAGCATCAACACACTTTCCAGGTCAGTCCATAGGCCAGGCCTCAGTCATTTTGAGTAATCAAGCACCAAGTCCATGTGCATCCCACGAAATGCAATGCAGGGGTTTAGTTGATGCTATTGGGAAGGGAAAGCTTTCTGCAGTGGGGTCACTAGGCTTAGAGGAGGTAGCTGGAGCTTCTTGGGTTTTGCTGACTGAGGAACCGAGGCTCAGGCACCAGGGAGCAAGCCTGGGTGCCTAGGACCCTGCAAAGTCACAGCCATGTGTCCTGGGTTTTTATCACTGACTGAGGCCTGGCTAATCCATCAGAAGAAAGAGATTAAATCCTCTTTTTTTTTTTTTTTTTTTGTAGATAGAAAAGCAAGTATCAGCATAGCATCCACTGAGCCATACCTTGCAGAGTTCCATTGTATCTAAAGGTAGACTTTCCGGGGAATGTCTGAGGCCTGTCAGCACAGAGGATGGGAAGGGAAGGGTGGCCACAAGGAATGTTTAAAGGTCTCATTAAAGGGAAAGTGAAATGAGAAAGAACAGAGCCATGCTTATGGCATTACAGGTCCTCTGGGACAGCAGAAACGCTGAAGTTTACAAATGCATAAGAGACAGCAGATAACTAGAGTTGAGTTTACTAAAGAAAGTGATTGAAAATAGAGCAGAGTTTAAAAGGGATGGGGGACTCAGTGGGGGGGGGACCACTCTCCAGACTTTGTCTAAGTATTGTATACATAGAGATATACAATGCATCAACATATACAAACGCTTTCCTTAATATCCAAACATAGCATTTGTGTGTATATAAGACATCCAAAAAAAAAAAAAAGCATTCATACAGGGATGAAATACAGTTTTGGTGGGAAAAGATCACGTTGGTTCTCAGAGTGCCCTTCCTGGTGTGGCAGCATCAGCAGGACTTGGGAAATTCTTTGGTTTTATCCACTGTCCAAGAAACTCAGGTGGGCTCAGCAACATGGTCTAATAATTCTTTGATCAATTCTGATGCCTGCTAAAGCCTGAGAGTCCCTTCAGTCATGAGTGTGTCTGTGGACATGTATGTGTGTAAGCAACATTTTATGCTTATGGACTGTTTCT
This sequence comes from Zapus hudsonius, assembly GCA_004024765.1. Taxonomy (NCBI): domain Eukaryota; kingdom Metazoa; phylum Chordata; class Mammalia; order Rodentia; family Dipodidae; genus Zapus; species Zapus hudsonius. The sequence goes on from PVHP010030131.1 coordinate 1,858, forward strand.
CTCGGAAGCCCTGATAAACATGGAGTGTATCTAACCTGCCTGAATCTAGCCCAGAGAGGGAAATGCAGATATGTGTCCCTGGATACCTCTGTGATTTGAAGAGGCCTCTGAGGTCATAGAGCCAAGGTCATTTAGAGGGGATTAAATGTGACTGGTTCCAGTTTGCCTTCTGTGGTAGAATTTGCCTGGTGGGCAGAATTCTAAAGCAAACCTGTCTGTGTAGTTCCCCATTTCTTGGTCATCTAACCACATACTAATCAAGAGACTAACGTGAAAGGATTTTGGAGTTGTTATTCAGGTCCTCAATCAGCTAACTTTAGGGTGGGGGAGGTTCCTCAGGTGAGGGAGCCTTTAAGAGCACAGCGTTCCTCCCATCCATGGCAGATGGACAAGCCAGCAAGATTTGAAGCCCAAGTGTGATTCAGCAGGTCCCTGCTGCTTTGATGATGGAGAAGAATATGGAAGTCTCTGGAAGTGGAGACTGTCTGGAGGCTAACACCAAACCTCCAGGAAACGGGGACCTTCCTCAGCCCTACAATCAGTCCCACAGGGCTGAATTCTTCCAATCATCTCAATAAATTTAAAACTGGATTTCTCTCTTGACTTTGAGTTTTCACTCCTTAAGTCTAGTTGCACTTTAAGCGCAGACCCTGACTTTGCCATGGCGGATGTTGACTTCGGGAATGAGGAATTAATCATGGTATGGCTTTCAGCTGTCTGGTTTGTGGTCACGTCAACGCAGCATTGTGAAGCCCGTTGTTCTTTTTTTGATAAATATTTTTATTTATGTATTTGCAAGCAGAGAGAGATAGAGAGAAGCCAGACAGACAGAGAGAAAGAATGAATTTGCTGGGCCTCCAGCCACGGCAACTGAACTGGTTTTATGTGGATACTGGGGAATCAAATCCTGGTAGTTAGGGTATTCAGGCAAGTGCTTTAAAGGCTGAGCCATCTCTCCAGCCCAGGGAAAGATACAGTTGATACTCATTTTTTTTTTCGAGGTAGAGTCTGACTCTAGCCCAGGCTAACCTGGAATTCATTCTAGTTCCAGGCTGGCCTCAAGCAACAATTCTCCTCCCTCTGCCTCTCCAGTGCTGGACTAACGGCTTGTGCTACCACATTCAGCCTGAATCCAATTCTTCTTTGAAAGGATATAGAGCAGCTGGAATCAGGCATGACAAGGGCTCCTGGTGCTTAGAATTGTACAGAAAAGACAGTTAAAAGTGGGAAAGAGCATCTGGACCTCTGGGGAAAATGCAGCTTAGTGAAGAAGACAGACTGCATGGGAAGAAAGAGAAAAACTGATCAGAGAGACACTGCAAACCAGAGACAGTTCTATAGAAGGGATGGAGTGCCACAGACTCCCGCTGTGGCCCTGCAGGGAATTGGATGGCAGGCGATGAATCAGAGGGACCGTCCACGCTAATGCATAATCCAAAGGCAATGTAGACACTGTGCTGAGCAAAAATTAAGGGACCAAGGAAGCATGTATGTCTAAGCTTACCTTCTGAGTCAAGGACTAGTACCCACATCTGGTGATGGCTCTTTCTACGCTGCTACTTTCCCCAGCAACAGAACCAGAGCTTTCTTAAATGAGCAGCAGTATATCTGAGGCCAGCAGAGAACAACTAGGCAGGGGAGGGGGGGTCTCAGCCTTGCAGGGTGAATCCAAGCCAAAACCTGAGGGCCTTTGCACCCTAGCCACCTCCAGTTTCTGTCACAAGCAAATGCAATTAGCAAGCGGGACATGCTCTTCCAGGGAGTCTCAAACCTGATTAACGGGTTAGAAAATAGAGCTTGTAGACCAAGATAGATCGGACTGGAGAGCTTATGCCTGGCAATAAATGGGCTACAGGGTAACAGATAGGGAGAGGTGAGCAGAGAGAGGGTCTGTGAGGTGCATCAACTCAGCACACACACACATACACACACACACACATTATGGCTGGACCTTCTAAGATGCTCCTCTTCTGTGTGGTTTTGTTTATTAAATAAAGGATGGCTTATTAACCTTATTAACCATAGGCGCCCCCTCTCACCTCCAAGAAACTAAACAGAATATTAGTCTGTGCAAAAGATCCTTTGGCTCAGATGGGGAGAGAAGTCACCCATGGGCTGTTATCTGTTTCTGTGGCAACGAAAAATAAATATTGATACTGTGTTAATGGTCTGTGTCTCACTTAAGCTCCATTAAACTTAGAGTACTTGCAAGAAAACAGCCCATTGATGGCCCAGCTGAGGGAGAAGGTAAGAGGCTTTATAAAAATCAACGGTGTGGAAGGCACATGGGGTGAGAGACTTCTAAGCACTTCTCAACCAGGAAGCTCTTTATGAAAATCTTCCAACCAAAGAGACCTACTTACACACAGGCTGACCTTGATGCCTGACAGGCCAACCCCTTTCTGAATGGATTCCTCTGACCCTGTCCCTTTTATGTAAAGAACACTTGTGTATTTTTGGAAAGTTGATTGGTAAGCAATATTTCCCACAACATAGACACCCAAAGCACAAGGAATACATGAACAGGGGCATCCACATTAGGAGTTTTCTTTTCCTTCCACGCTCCCCAAAGTAATTCAAGTTTAGACACCGAGGTCAGTATTGTTATCTTTTATATTTATTAATCCTGCTTTTAGGAACAAAGTATTCTATTTATTGCATGAAAGTATTTTATGGCTTTAAGGACTGCTACTCCTTGGAAGAAGAAACCACAGCTTGCTTAATTTACACAAGGGATATTAGGACTATTTAATAGCATGTAAACATTTTATAAGCCAAGTTCAAATTGCAGGCGATATTTAATATACGTTAGCAAAATGGACCACAAATGGATCCTAGTTCGTATTTATGGACCCAATCTTTCTTATGGCATCAAAAGTGAATAGAGTTTTAAAAGGTGTTAAAAGAGTTTTCAGTACAGTTCATGACACTGGGCACAATAGGTAAGTCTGCATTAAAAAGCAGCATGTGAATTAATTCCAGAACCAGGGAAGCAACAAGCTTCCAACTGAGATGTTTATTGTATTGCTTCTGGGACTGTCCACCAGTAGGCGCTACTATGTCCTTGACCTTTCAAGAGCTCAAAGCAGGAAGAGCATGTGGATCAACAAATACTGGGAAAGGACTTGCCTCAGAGAGGGCAGCTTCTTGTCAGGAGAAAGCACTGGGGAAAGTCCTCACTCATTGCAGTGGTTTGAATGTAATGCCCACCGTAGTCTGATCATGTGGTTCCCAAAAACTGCTGTTATTTGGGTAAGTTGCAGAACCTGTTGGAGGCAGAGCCTTGCTGGAGTGGGTGTGTTTTGGAGTGAGGTTTTTATAGCTCAGCCCTCCTTATTAGTCTCTTGTGTCTCTGCTTCCTCTTTGCTGATGTGAAGCTGGTTTCCTGCTCCTGCCAAGCTTTCCCACTCATGATGGACTCCACCCTCTGGAACTGTAGGCTGAAAGAAACCCTTTCCTTCCCTGTGGCTTCTGGCCAGGTGTTTTGTCCTAGTAATGAGAAAGAATTGATACAGTAGTAAAATGGTGATTTTAGGAGTTTCATTAAAATATCATTAAAAGGGACTTGAGGGTTTCTGCTTATCAAGAAAATGCAAAATAATGTGAAGGGATGGCCTGGGATTTCTACCTTTCTAGAAAGCCTTTGGGAAGACGACTTACCTCCTATTTCTTAAAGAGAAAATTTGTGCTAATGTGGAGAGCTGAGCATGCTGGGTAATGGGAAAGTGCCAAGACCCAAGCTGGTGCAGAGCAAGACTTTGCAGATGTGGTTTCAGATCTGGCCCTTCATTGCTTTCCTGGGCAGAGTGCTCCCAGAGGCAACCGGCTCAGCATCTGGATATGTTATGAACGCCCTCCCCTTCACCCCTGGTCTCTAACTTCTCTGAGCAAATGCATCCCATTTTTGACTTTTAGACACTATTAAGTCCGGACGTATCAGCTGTCACTTAGACTGAACAATCCACAGTCTGTCATAGAGGGAAAGATGAGAAACAGGCATCCATCCACATGGTTGGAGTTTACTTAAGCAAGAAGCACCATAGGCCACTGACACTTTAAGGGCCCAGCCTCACATCTGCGTCTCCTGTGAAAAAGAAGCAAATGTTGATTTCCTTCTCAAAACAAATGGCTTCGCTTTCTTCTCCCCTCATCCCGATTCTGTTGCTGGCCAGACACCGATCCTGATGTCATCAGAGTCACCCTGAGCTGTTGTCTGAAAAACACCGAACTTCACACAAACTAGTACTACCCGCATTCCTTTCTAAGTCCTTTCCTAGGCACAGTTCCCATTTGCACTGGGAAGGAGACAATCCAGTCAGCATTTCACAAGCAGAGAGATGAAGTCAGTCTTCCGAAGGCACTCAAGGAGCAGGTGATGAGTTTGGCAGCCAGAACCATGCCCCGCCCAGCCCTAAGCCTCTTTTTCCCTTACCCTTCCCCCTTTCCTTTTTCATAACATCCTCTTGACAAATATGGAGAGACCGAAGCGGAAATGAACTTCTGAGAGTGTTCAACGTCAGAATTCACATCAAAATCTCTCTAGATAACAAAAGCTATCCTATTTTGTCACTGCTGAATCCATGTGACAAAGTCCCATTATCGTCTCTTCATGTGGTCTTTAACAAATCCCATGGGTGGCTCAAATGCAAAACGACCCTCATATGCTCATGGGCTTGAATCCTTAATCCCTCGCTGAGGTCACTGTTTGGGAAGATTGTGAAACTTTTAAGAGGCAGAGACTTGCTAGAGGAAGTGTGTTACTGTAGGTGGGCCTTGGAGGATTTTGTTTGGTTTTGTTTTTCTGCATGGCTTGTTCACCTTCTGTTCTAGCTCTACTTTTTTTTGCTGCCAGGGAGATTGCAGCCCCTCACTCTAGTCCGCCATGGCTTCTCAACCAAGACCTGTGAGCAATCCACACTAATCTCGAGTGTTGTGTAGCAGATTTCCTCTGAATTGAAGAGAGAAAGGAGGCTCAGGGGATTCAGGAAGTCATGTTAGCTAGAAACAAGCATCCCTTCCTGGGAGGGCAGTGCAGGAAGGAAATTCCAGAGACTCAGGAAATCAACAAGATTGGGAAAAGGGTTGCAAGACCCCACCCCCAAGGCTATTTAAAGGAGGAGGAAATCTCTCCTTCCCCTCCTGCCTTTTTGCTGGTGTGTGTGTGTGTGTGTGTGTGTGTGTGTGTGTGTGTGTGTGTGTATGTGTGTGTGTGTGTGTTGTTGTTGTTGGTGGTGGTGGTGGTGGTGATGGCTTCTCTCTCTTTCTTTGTTTGGACCTGTGAAAGGAGGTCAGCCTCTTTCACCATTATGGAACTTCTCCTGGATCTGTAATTTCAGTAGATCGCTTCCTCCCGTAACTATGTCTGGTTTGGAGGTTCATCCCAGCAGCGTGTGACTGACCATGACACAAGGTCACAAACTTTCAACAATCATTTGTAAAAGAAATAAATGTTCAAGCTGGAGAGATGGCTCTGCAGTTTAGTGCATTTCCTACACTAAGATAAGGGCCTGAGACTGCCCAAGTTCAAGACTACAGAAACCAAGTAAAATAGCTGGGCATGGCCTGTAACCCAAGTCCCATAGGGTCACAAAAAAACCCACAAAGAATTACTGGAGCTTGTGAACAAAAAATGGCCATCTCCATGATCAGTAAGAGATTCCTGCTCAGACATGAATGGATGGAGGAGTGATGAGGTGGGTCAACTGACAGAATATTCTGTGTTCCACCTCAGGTGAGTTCATGGTACATCACAAATAGACACACATGTCACACTCCCACACACAAGCAAAACTAAATAAACATTAACGTTTTCTTTACTATGTTTGCAAAACATCTAGAGAGCAAATGTCATCTAAAGATGCTGAGAAAGTCTTCCCACAGTGTTGTTAGAAAAGGGACAGTTTTTCTTCCTTCTGAACAAAGGGCTTCACTAGATCTGTGGTTCTCAGCTGAGGATAAATTTGCCCCATGAAGGACATTTGGCACTATAACATTCATGGGACTGAAGACCTTTTGGATCATCCTAACAGAAGAATGCTAGTGCTTCTGGTGAATAGTGGTCAGGGCTATGGATGAATGTCCTGTGAAGCACAGGTCACTGTCACATCTGGGAAGGATCTGGTCCAAATATTGTTGGTGCTGAGGTTGAGAAAGCTTGCATTACAGGTGCTCAGAAGCTCTTGTCTGAGGTACTTGGATTCTAATGAAGCTTGCATTGGGATACTTGGATTCTAATGAAGCTTGCATTGGCCAAACTCACGACACTTCCCAATGACCAACATTCTTTGGATCAGAGTGCTAAGGAGCTACCTGTCCATCAGAACGGAGTCACAACCTGGCCAAAGCCATGACTCAAAAACAGAAGCACAACTGTGCTTGGTGGTGACACCATCAGGATCGAAGGGACAAAAAGGTGACCAGTTTGTCAGAAAAGCTCTGTGAGCTCCAAGTGTCCAATTTTTAGTGAAGGGGACCAGTAGGCACAGGCATGCAATGGACGGGATGTCAAACTGGACAAGAAGATCTGTGTTCTCTGAGGACTTGGTCAGAAACCACAAAAGCACATTTTCTGGGACTGGGATGATGGCTCAGGGGTTCAAGACATTTGACTGTGAACCTTGCTGACCGAGGGTTCAATTCTCAAGCAACCCAACAAGCCAGACAAAAAAGTTTCACTAACTCTGTAGTTTGTTTGCAGTGGCAAGAGGCTCTGACTCTCTCTCTCTCTCTCTCTCTCTCTCTCTCTCTCTCTCTCTCTCTCACACACACACACACACACACACACACACCCCAGCAAAAAGGTGGGAGGGGATGAGAGATAAAATTTTTGAATGTATTTTTATAGTTTTAATATACATATTGATCATCTAGTGAACAGGGTTGTCATAGTATCAATAACAAACAGCTAATATGAATTGGGCTCTAACATGTACTACGTGTGAAACTGTGAGCACTTCATGCGGAATCCTCAGCACAGCTTTTTATGTTTTGCTCCATTTTACAGATAAGGATCCTGATTCAGCCAAGGAGGCTGAAGTCAGAACCCCAACGCTCAAGACTGCCCAGTTCTGGCTCTAGATTTCAGATTTTTTGGATTAGAGATGTTCAACCCGTACTGTTTATAAATGGCTCACCATAACCATGTTCTCTAGAGGATCAGTATTCAGAATAACCACAGGAACTGAGTGTAAATCATGTATGATTGAAGCAGGCCCAGGGAACACATGGGAATTAACCATAAGTATGATGCAATGTAAAGGGTACTTGCCCAAAACATTGAAGTCATAATAAAAATATCTTATACCCCCATACTATATATCTTTATGTTGTATAGTTCACAAACCATGAGCTTATAACCACTATTCAAATCAAGCTCCATGGTACTTAAGAGAACCGAAAGAGACTTAATGATAGAATTAGATGAGAAGTTTTATGTAACCTATAACTTTCTCATATCTTCCTTTAGTCACCTCTTTAAATTATGAAATCTCAGTTCCTTACATTTTGATCCTTAAAACCAAGAGAGATAGATCTATATAATGAACCCAGAGAAGTAGGGAGGACAAGGGAGCATTGAGACAGAATTGTAAGAAATTACATTTCATGAAGTCTTTTATTTTCTCCTTTAAAAGAATAGATTTCTGTTCCTAGTGGGTTGTGCAAATATCACAAAGCAACTCCACTGACAATGAAGACGAAAAAGGAGGGGGTTGAAGAGATTGCTCAATGGTTAAAGATGCTTGCTTACAAAGCTTGAAGGCCAGGGTTCAAATCCCCTGTATCCAAGTAAAGCCAGATGCACCAATTGGCTCTTGTGTCTGGAGTTTCTTTGCAGTGGCAAGAGGCCCTGGCACACCCCTATTCTCTTTTCCTTCTCTTTCTCTGTCTTTCGCTCTCTCCCTCTCTCTCAAATAGATGAATATATTTTAAGAGATGAAAAAGAAGTAAAACACATAATTTCAAAATCATAAAAACACACAGTCTCTTCTGGTGTCACATACGGGGGTTCTCACCTGCATCTCGGAGGAATGGGTTATTGATCTGATTCTGAGGCTGCAGAGATGGAACAATGTTACACTGACTTCCCTGCAGGGTCGCCTAATATTATTTATTGAAGTAAGTTGAATAGCAGAGGGAAAGCACTGCCCCTGTAATAAGTGGTAATTGCCGGGAAGTGAGGCATTGCCGTTCTCATTGACCCTTGCATCCTGATATTTTGATGGATTCTCTGTAACTCCATTAGGATTGGCATTGTAATATTACACCCGCCGAGCTGTAGAACAACAGACCTCCGTTTGGATCATTGATTTTTGATTATACAGCTCCTCAGCATACACCACAAGCAATTCCCAATGGCTGGGGCTGGGATATTGGAGCTGATGGGGGTAACAGATGGAGAGTCCCTACCTCTAGCTAACTTCATGGGGCTAGGAACTGCCTCCCCAGGGAGCCTGAAGCAGGGGACAGTCATATCACCCATTGCTATGCTTTTCATATTGTTTTATCTCCTCCCTGCCATTCCCACAAGGCTCATATATTAAGACCTTGGCCCCAATGGTGCCAGTACTGGAAGGTGGTGTAGAACCTTTAAGAGGTGGGGTCGAAAAGGAAGCTCCTTAAGTCTTTATTAAGAATGTGGAAGTATTCCCTTGATTTCCTTCTTTAATATTTTATTTATGAGAGAAAGATGCATATAGAGAGAATGGATGCACCAGGGCTTGTAACTACTGCAAATGAACCAGATGCGTGCACCACCTTGTGCCTTTGGCTTTACATGGTTACTGGGGCACCAAACCCTGGTCCTTAGGCTTTGCAGGCAAGTGCATTAACTACTAAGGCATCTCTCCAGCCCTCGCTTGATTTCTTATGAAACCCTGGTTAACTTCTTTTCAGGTAGTTACTTAAGCTTGCGCCGGCTCACCCATCCTCTCGGGTTTCCAGTTTTGTGTGATCAAAGCTTCTGTGCACATTTCCATTGTCCACTATGAGGTGAGGCAGCCTGGGAAGGAGGACCTGGCGCAGGCTGCACCCAGTCAAGTGCGTCATCAACTTCCAAAACTGGCCTAATGAAACTACTCTTTGTTACAAAGCTAGTGTATCTCAGGTATCTGTGATAGGAAAACCGTCTAACCTAACCCACTCACCTTGTTATGGGATAAGAATCGGAGACTTGCAAGTTGCATCCGCAATAAGTATGGACACAGTGTGGAGCATGTTTTTGGAAACGTAAGAGATGGAGTGACATCAGCTGAAAGTCAAAGCTGTGGGCTGATAGTTGGCTGAATGAGCACTCTCTGTGGGGAGTTAGATCTTTAACATGTTCATGGCGATTTCTCTCCTGGTGTTTTGAAAATTCATGTTTGGCCATTCCTTCCATCACTCATGGAGACAATGTGGTTCAACAGTGTGAATCAGTGTTCCTCCTAGTTTGCCTCTCCCGAGAGAGGGAGTGATCAGGAGAGCCCACGAAGCTCGAGTCCCTGACTATAGGATCCTAGGCAGGCCTCCCACTTTTCTTGCAATATTGGGAATGAAATCAAGGATCGGTGCTTGCTGAGTAAGTGCTGACCACTGAGTCCCATCTCTAGCCCCTGCATAGGCCATTCTATGGGGCATGATTTTGACCATGTGTCTATACAATCCAGCAGATACAGCAGTGATAAAGCATTTACCTGCTGAGATGAAACATCTAGAGAAATGTTTCAGAACAAAAGCAATGTGTATTCTCACCACGAGTGACTTTTGGAAGCCACCCCTCAGTAGGGACAATGTGTGAGTGCTTGTGTGCTTCATTACCTCAAGGGTAACAGCAGCTGGCTGACTGACTTACAGTAGAATCATGATGCTCCACTGTGTGTGGTAGTTGATCATTTAGGAGTCTGTTACCTTCATGAACTCCCCAAAAGCATTTCTATTTGTTTCCTTATAAGTGAGGGTTAGAACAGACCCGGAGAAACATCTAAGAATCAAGAATTTTTCTTGAGCCAAAATTCTCTGACTTGGGATTTTTGGAATCTAGCATCAAAGTTTGACAGAGACACACAGACATAGACATAGACACAGACACAGACACACACACACACACACACACACACACACACACACACACACACAATCTTTATTGTATAATCCCTATTGTCACCTGCATGATTTTCTGGCTTTACTGAATGTGCTCCTGGGCTCCCTCTTCCTGGAATTTCTTACAACACTTCATGTGGTCATTTGATTCAGGTCTCCTGTAAACTTACGTGTTCTAACTGGGCCCCCAGATGATGGCAATTTGGGAATTGGAGCCTCCTGGAAGCAATGTATTGTTGGGGGTGGGCTTATGGGTGTTATACCCAGCTTCCCTTTGCCAGTGTTGGGCACACTCTCCTGTTGCTGTTGTCCACCTGATGTTGGTCAGCAGATGAGATCCAGCTTCTGCTCATGCCATCGTTTGCCATCATGGAGCTTCCCCTTGAGGCTGTAAGTCAGAATAAACCCTTTCCTCCTACAAGTGGTTTTTGGTTGGGTGCTTTCTGCCAGCAAGGAAAGGTTACCACCCCAGGAAACTTAAAAGCTATGAGATAGCAAAGGGAACCTTCACCTGAGTTAAGAGGCAATCCATAGAATGGGAGAAAAATCTTTGTCAGTTACACAACTCACTGAGGATGAATATCAAGAAAATATACAAAGAGCTCAAAAAAAAAAACCCACAAAAACTAAACATCAAGAAAACAAACAACCCAGTCAAAAAGTGGGCTATGGAATTGAAGAGCGATTTCTCAAAAGAAGAAAATGAATGGTTTCTAAATATTTTAGAAAGTGTGCAACATCCTTTCCCATCAGGGAAATGCAAATTAAAACTCCTTTGACATTTCATCTTACTCCAGTCAGAATGATTGCCTTCAAGAAAGCAAATGACAAATGCCAGCAGTGTCGTGGGGAAAGAAGGGACCCTCATTCACTGTTGGTGGGAGTGTAATCCTTTGCAGCCAGTATGGAAATCCATGTGAAAGTTTCTCAAACACAAAACAAAACAAACCTTCCTTCTGACCCAACTATAGCAGCGCTCCTGGGCACATATCTAAGAACGCTATATTCTACTACAGAGATGCTTCTGCATTCATGTCTCTTGCTGCTCTGTTCACAATCACCAGCAACTTAGATGCCCATAACTGATGGCTGATTATGGAGATGGGGAATGTACACATAATGGAGTTTTAAAAATATCTTTATTATCAATAATTAGGTACGTTGTATGAGCAAATCTTGTTGTGATGGTACCCACATTTCCCTCCTCTCTGTCCCCAACCTGCTGGGGACCCTCGTCGGTGGGCATACTGGATCAGTCTATGGGGTAGGGGGTTATGACTTGCACAAGAGGTAGCCAGTTTTTCCCCCTTTATGTGTTGTTGTTGGGGTGGGGAGCAATGTCTCTGGATATTCTCCCCCACCATGGCTCTTACAATCTTTCCACCCCCTCTTCCACTCAGTTCCCTGAGTCATGGTGGGTGAGTTTTAAGTCTGCTTTATTGTTGAGATCTTAAGTGTCTCTGGACCTCTGCTTTGGATTATGTTGGTTATCATTGGTATTTGTCTCCATTGTCCTTTCCTGGTTATCTGCCTTGCTGTGGTGGTGATAGGTTTTTTCTGTTTATCTCGCTACTTTCTCATAGGTTTCATTTGGGGCCTACGTGATAGGCCAAGGGTAGTTCATCTCCTGCCAGGTTGTCAGCCATCATCCCATGTCTTGTTGGTGGAATTGGGTTGGCCCCGGCTCTCTCAATGCCTTCTGAAACATACAAACAGAATCTCCATGGGAGAGTGAGATCAGTATAGGTTAAATGAGACAAACTTTGCTAATTTGGAAAGATTCTAATGGGTATGACCTCTCCGTAGCTCTCTGGTAGTGGGAATGGATTTTATTCAGGTATAGAATATCTTTTTTTTAAAAAAAATTACTTATTTATTTGCAAGCAGAGAGAAAGAGAGAAAGGGAGGGAAGGAAGGAGGGAGGAAGGGAGGGAAGGAGGAAGGGAGGGAGGGAGAGAGAGAGAAAGAGAGAGAGAGAGAGAGAGAGAGAGAGAGAGAGAGAGAGAGAAATGGAGAGAATGAATATGCCAGGACCTCCAGCAGCTGCAAACCATAGATGCACACACCATTTTATGCATCTGGCTTTAGGTGGGTACTGGGGAATTAAACCTCAGGTTGTTAGGTTTTAGAGTCATATATTTTAACTGCTAAGCCATCTCTCAAGCCCTCTCTCTTTCTTTAGAAAGACACTCAGCTATCAATGCCGAGAAGTTCCTCTCTCCTTAACCCCGTGCTGCTCAGCTGTATCCATGAACATTTTTGTGGATGCATGCGTCTAAATCCTAGGACTTGAAAGGCATTTGTTGAAGGGCTCATCTTGTTATTTTGTCTGGAGGAATGGTGCTGAGACACAGCCTCCTTAGTGTCCAGCTTGCTCTTTATTAGATCTTTGAGCTACAGATGAATATACCAGTCTGGATGGTTTTGGTAAATGAATGTTGGGGCTTCCAAACACACCCATCCATATCCACAACAAATGCAATTATATTATCCCATTTAGAGATGTTTGTTGAAAGGGATTCTCGTGAAATCCCATCCACCAAAACTGTGTCACCCCTGAACAGCAGAACCCTCTAAGCCAACTCCTAATCACTGAGTAAGATTCCTGAACAGTTCCCAAGAGCAAGGGCATGAGTAGAGATTTAACCCTGCAGTGATATTTATGAAGAAAAGCCACAAGAAGAAGATACTTTCAGATACAGAGGACCAGGGGGCCTGGGAGCCATGGGAAGTGGCTCCCTACCCAGGTAAGGCATGATACACAACTCCACTACACCTTCAGAGGACCAGCTCATGGCTGGGCCACCCAGACACTTGCACTAATCTACCTTTAGCCAGTAACCCACTTTTAATACTTCTTTTGCAGTTTCTTTAGTTTTGATGGGCAAAGCCATTACTTAGACATGTGAATAGACCATTACCAAATGTCTTTGCTTTGCTCCTGTTTTTGTTTCCTTCCTTCCTTCCTTCCTTCCTTCCTTCCTTCCTTCCTTCCTTCCTTCCTTCCTTCCTTCCTTCCCTCCCTCCTTTCTTTCTCTCTCTCTCTCTCTCTTTCTTTCTTTCTTTCTTAAAAGATATTAGTTCTACAAGAAAGTTACATAATCACTATCCACGGGCAAACTTAGGCTCTTGCTCCCTCCTGGAAATCCTCAAAGGGTGTGTCTCATAAGTTCCAAAGAGTTCTACTTAGACATCTTATAATTATGTAAAATTATTTTAATATATTCTCTTTAATCAATCTCCTCCTTGTCAGAATGAGTGGCCCACACAATATACTTCAGGATGCCTGGGAAGCATCCAATTTCTTTAACATGATTTTCAGCCTTTCTTATCATATCCTAATGGTGATTATTATTTTTTTCACTTGACCCCCCCCCCCCCCAGAGAACAACTCCATTTCCTTATTTCCTAGAATTTTCCTTCAAAAGCTCACACCTGTCCTTAGTGCCACCTGGACTCTTGGGTTTTCTAATATTATCCTAAATTATTGTCAAAAACAAACATGAGTTACCACATGTCAGGGCCCTTTAATGTGGGTAAGGAAGCTGTGTTCCTATGTACTTCCTCCCAAATGCATTTTGCTAAAAGGCATTTAAAAAAAAGGCACATTAAATTTTATGGCAACTTTAACAAACATGCCAGTGATCATGATTTTGGTACCAGCGGAGAGCAGTTAAGGAGAGAGGTCAGCAGAGCTGTGGCATAGGGTTTCCGCTCAGAGATGGCTGCCTGTCCCCATGTGAATACGCCTCGGCTGACACCCAAATGCTATAGTTAAACCATAGATTCTAAACAGTCACGCCAATGAGTACAATTAAAATAGTCCTGGACCCTAGAAGCAGCTAGTAATTAACTTTTAATTTTATGCAGAAACATATCGTGCTTTTCACCCTTGACTTTATTTAGTTCCCTCCTGGCATTTCAAAAGTATGATCTGCTCAATAAGGTTGTTAAAATGAGAATTAGAGAGAGAAGCAATTGGGGCAAATATACATATGGAAATGATGGCCAGAGGGGCGCTCCATGGAGATGCTGTCTCCATGAACTGAAATTTGTGCTAATTGCATTTGCTATGTTATTCAAAATTATAAATCAGACATTTAGCCAATGGAGTTATGTAAGCCCTACAGGAGCAAAACAATTATTGTTAGAGCTATAGACTGCTGAAGGAGTATTTATTCTATCTCACTTGACGACCAGGGAAACTGAGGCTGAATGAGGATGTGTATATCAGCTCTAGTTATTAGAGGGAGTCTGTTTTAGCACGCTGAAGACCAATACCCAATAATGGGACATTTTCATTGCTGTGACTTTGTGAGGATTTTTTTTAAAGCATTCTCAAGTTGAACTTTAATCTGTTCTTTACTCTTGAAAGATGGAGGGAAAATACAATTTAATGTGTAAATGATAAGAGTGTGTGCAGAGGCCAGACTGAGACGTGAGTCTTAGCAGTAGCTAAGAGTTTTGTACTTCAACCAATTTTATTTAATATGGTATATTAGCTTAGTGTTACTACAATGAAATACCCAAGGCAATTAATTTACACAGAGAAAATGTTTATTTAGCTCACAGTCTGGAGCTTCCAGTCCATGACAGGGTGTGTGTGGCGGGGAGAGGGGCAGATGGTAATGAGAAAAGACTCCCAAGCCAGGAAGCAGACAGAAAGGCAAAGCCCTGAAATCCCCTATGAGGACACATCCCTGTCATTAAGTTACTAGGCTCTACCTTGCACTGATCCACAGGACCTACCAATACCCTTACCCTGGAGACCACTTTTTACTTATGGACCTGCGAGGGACATTGTTAATATTAAAACCATAGCATATAGACTTCCGCAGCTCAGGCTACCCACAGGCTGAATGACTTAAACAACTGAAATTCATTCATTCATTCATTCATTCATTCATTCATTCACAGTCTTCAAGGAAGGCTAGAAGCTAAGATCAAAGGTGATCAGAATTGGTTTCTGGTGAGATGTCTCTTCTTGGATTGAAAATAAACATCTTTTCACTGTTTCCTCACGTGGCTTCTCCTTTGCATGTGTGCATATCCAGTGAGCCAAAGGAAGAGAGAGGGGAGGGAGGACCTACCTTTATGACCTTTACAAAGGTCAATAATTATTATCACATGTGAGTGGAGGGGTGATTGGGTTTCAACATTAAGAATTTGGAGGGATATGACTCAATCCATGACAATATGGTCAATACTATTTGGTTTTTGAGGTAGGGTCTCACTCTAGCCCAGGCTGACCTGGAATTCACTATGTAGTTTTAGGGTGGCCTTGAACTCACGGTGATCCTCCTACCTCTGCCTCCTCCTGAGTGCTGGGATTAAAAAGGCATGTGCCAAGACTCCTGGCTTCAATATTTATTTTGAGGAGGGTTCAGAGTTCAGTGGAGAGGATGGAAAATCCAGATCTTCGTGGTTATAATTTCTTTAGCATCTTGTCCCAAGGTTTGCCCCTAATTGAACATCCTGTTGTTGTATAAGATCTAAAATTTTAATTCCTATTTCTCTACCTGGGAATCTCGTGGGCTTCAAACTATAACTGTGAGTTCCTCCTGCCTTTTCCTAACATGCTCCCCCCCCTCATGGCCAGCTCTCCTGTCAGCTGGAATCTAGTCCACAAGTGCTCAGCTCATCCCATACCCTGGGAAAGAACTCAAATGAGTGTTTCAGGACCTCCTAAAGGAGCCAAGACAAAGCCCGAGGTCACAGCCCTCAGAGCAGCCACCACTTTTCATGGCCTGTGGCATTCCTAGGCTAGGGTGACACCATATATTGTCAGCCTCATCAGTGCAGTACTAGGTCAGGATCCGTTCTTTACTAATGGTATGACTATAAGACCTTCAAGATCCCCACTCAGGATCATAGAAGCCCTATAGTAAACATGATCTCACCTCAATGGAAGGTGCTATTTTCTCTGGCCTGCCCTATTGGGGTCCAAATCCCACCCCATCTCTTGTAACTAGCTTCCAATATGTTTCCCTTTAGCGCATTCAGTTTGCTACATGAAAGCCTTGATAAACACAATTTTCTCCTTCTACTGACATTTTCAGTGATGTTTGATTTGATTGTATTGATTGGCACTCTGGGAAGCTTACCTCAATTGTGTGTGTGTGTGTGTGTGTGTGTGTGTGTGTGTGTGTGTGTGTGTGTGTGTGTGTGTGTTAAAAGAAAGAAGCTGGATTTTAGAACAGCCCATATCAGCAGCCCAGCTGTTGTAATCCACCAACTAATACTTTGAGGATAAGGAATGAAGTCTAGTCCCTGAAGAAGAAAACGCAATGCTAAAACCATGGATATAAAGTTGCCGTCATGTAAGATCTGCTTTTGAATCGACCTGAGTTTTATATTTCTATCTCAAAAAACAATGGTGCTATTTTTAAAACCACATTATCTACTTCCAAGTAGTGATCTTGTTTAGACCCAATCTCAGTTTTCAAAAGATACACTGTATCTTCAAAAGTTCATATATGCCTTAGTTTAGGGGTGACCTTGCAAAACATTAATCCCACAAGTTAGTGACAGGAACTGTTTGCATGTTTGAACTTTGGGCCTGAGGGGCCAAATTATTGCACTGATAGAATAGCATACCTGTCCAGAAACAGTAGAAAATAATACTTTTAGAAAACTTGAGTCCAATCAAATATTAAAACAATGTAATAGCCCCAATAGTGTCTTTTCCATCTAAATCTGAATTTTTCTAATGAAAATACACAGCATTAAGCAGCATTATAAATCACTCTCTGGTTGTAGGACTATTAAACACAAAATGTTTTCTCAGATTTTAAGACAGAATGGGCACGTTTGTGTCCTGATTTCCCCAATATCTCATGACAGGACAGGAAAGGATAAAACCAGGAAAATACTGTACAAAGACAATAGAAAGAATGCTGTTAGTTGCTGAGCAAAATTAATGCTGAAAGTGCCAGGGAAAATGAACTATAGGTGAGCATGGTGGTACATTTTTTTTAATCTTTATTATCCATAATTAGATACACTGAATGATCAAATAATGTGTTGGCATATCCAATTCCCCTATTTCCCTCTTCCCTGTCCCCAATTAGCTGGATATCCTCCTCCGTGGGCAGTCTGGATCAGTCCATGGGGTAGGGAGTTATGGATAGCCTAGGAGTCAACCCAGTTCCATCCCACTTTGTATGTTGTTATTGAGGGGGGCCATGTCTCTGGATATTTTCCTCCACCATGGCTCTTACAATCTTTCCGCCCCCTCTTCCTCTCAGTTCCCTGAGTCATGGTGGGTGAGTATTAAGACTGCTTTATTGTTGAAGTCTTAGTCGCTTTTGTACTTCTGCTTTAAGTTGTGTTGAAAATTGTTGGTGTCTGTCTCACTGGCTTATCCTGGGTTGACTGATTGGCTATGGTTATAGGTCTCTTGCTTATCCCACCACTCTCTGCGGGGTTCCATGTGGATCCTCCACGGTAGGTCTGGGATGGCTCATCTCTTGCCAGGATGTCAGCTATTGGTCTGTGGCTTGTTGGTTGGGTGGGAAAGACCACAGCTCTCTCACTGCCTTCTGAAAAATACAAACAGAATCTCCATCGAAGAGTGAG
Source organism: Zapus hudsonius (assembly GCA_004024765.1). Lineage (NCBI taxonomy): Eukaryota > Metazoa > Chordata > Mammalia > Rodentia > Dipodidae > Zapus > Zapus hudsonius. Next base: position 19,513 of record PVHP010030131.1, read on the forward strand.
ATCAGTATAGGTTAGCTGAGATATCCATTTCTAAATTGGCAAGATTCTATTGTGAGTAGCCTCTTTGTAAGTGAATTCACTTATAAAGTGAATTTCTCTTTGGGGGCCCAAGATTGTGGTTCCCAATGTATTTTGCCCGGAGTCCCAATTCCAGTTAAGGGCTCCTTGTCACTGAGTGGATTACTTGGCCAAGTTAAAAGCTGTTGATGACCTCTCTTAGATTTGGCACCTCCATTGCACAAGTGATCACCTCTTGGTTCACAGCTCTCTCCCAGAAGGAAGTGTGATCAGACTGTGTTTCATATCAGTGGTCTCTGTTTACTCCAGCTGTTGTTGACCAGTTTCCCCTGGCAGCTTATACAGTGCCTTCCAGCTCTGCACTACCATCTGGGGGCTGGCTACCATTCTGGACCTTGCAGGTCTCTCGGTGCTGACAGCTTTCTGTGGTTTCTTCAGAAACAGGATCCTACCTCAGGCCTTGGTGGGTATTCAAGAGCTTTGACAGAATCCTGTCTTGTTTTTGGGACCTCATGGGTCTCTTTGGTCAACAGCTCAGTGAGGGAAGGAGCCAACAGCGGGGACAAGGAGTTGTGGGTCTGATCAATTTTTCATGGGCTTAGACTCTCTCCCCTTCTATTCACGGCCCCTCTTGCCAGATGATGCCCACTTCTTGCCCTGCTTTTAAGGTTTCAATTTATTATTGGTTTAGCTTGATGTATACTCCCCCCCCCCCATTCCTTACACCTCTTTTACAGACTCTCACTTCTCCTGACTGGTTTGCATGGAGTTTAAGGTTAACCTTGTTAAGAACCACATATGAGGGAGAATATGCAGTGTTTGACTCTCTGTTCTTTTGTGAGTTTGCTAAGTAGGATCTGCTCCAAGTCAGACCATTTATCTCTAAATTTCATTATGTCATTCTTCCTCTCTGCTTAGTAGAATTCTATTGTGTATATGTACCACAACTTTGATATCCATTTGTCCAAGGATGGGCATTTGGGCTGGTTCTAATTCTTTTTTTTTTTTTTTAAATATTTTATTTATTCATTTTTCAAGCAGAGATACAGAGATTGAGAGAGAGAGAGATTGAGAGAGAGAGAGTGCACCAGAGCCACCACTTTGTGGGTCTGGCATATGTGGGTCCTGGGGAATTGAACCTGGAGCCTTAGGCACTGGAGGCAAGTGCCTTAACCACTAAGCCATCTCTCCAGCCCTGGTTCTAATTCTTGACTATTATGATTTGAGCTGCTATAAACATAGTGACGCCAATGTCTCTGTGATGATGTGTGACATCTTGTGGCTAAATGCCTAGTAGAAGGATAGCTGGGTCCATTGGTAGTTCTATGTCCATTCTGTTCAGGAGTCTCCACACTGCTTTACATAGTGGTTGAATGAGTTTGCAATCCCACCAGCAGAGAATGAGGGTTCCTTTTCCCCATACCCTTGCCAACAACTATTATTGGTGGATTTCTTTAAGATTGCCATTCTGACTGGAGTGAGGTGGAGTTTTGATTTGCATTTCCATGATGCTTAAAAATGAAGAACACTTTCTTAAGTGAATAAAGGCCATTTGTGTTTCCTCCTCTGTGAATTCTCTGTTGAGACCAGTACCCCATTTTGTGAGAGGGTTGTTTGATTTTTTATTATTGATTTTTCTTTGAGTTCTTTGTAAGTTCTAGAAATTAGACCTCTGTTTGAGTTACAGCTGGCAAAAACCATCTCCCAGTTTGATGGGGGTCTATTGGCTCTGAGTATGGTATGTTTGTCTGCACAGAAGCTTTTGAGTTTCATGAGGTCCCATTGGTTAAGTGATTGATGTACTTCTTGGGCTGCTGAAGATTTGCTCAGGAAATTTTTCCCTACTCTTATCTCATGGAGAGTTCCTCCTATTTTTTTTTCTTCCAGGGTTTTCAGGGTTGCAGGTCTTATGTTGAGGTCCCTGATCAATTTGGAGTTGATTTTTGTGATGGTGAAAAGAGTGGGTCTATTTTCATTTTTTTTTACAAGTATTTATCCAATTTGTCCAGCACCATTTGTTGAAGATCTATAGACCAGCGAACATTGTTGGCACCTTTGTCAAAGATCAAGTAACTATAATTACTTGCATTAAGAGTGGGGTTTTCAATTCTGTTCCAATTCTGTTTTTATGCCAGAATCATGCTGTTTTTGTTACTATGGTTTTGTAGTATGTCTTTAGGTCAGGCATGGTGATACTTCCTGAGTAAGTTTTTTTTTACTTAGGATGGCTTTAGCTATCTGAGGCCTTTTGCCCTTCCAAAAAATTTTGAGATTATTTTTTTCTATGTCTGTGAAGAGAGAGGCTGGGATTTTTATCACCATGGCTTTGAATCTATAAATTACTTTTGGAAAGATTGCCATTTTTACTGTATTAATTCTCCCTATCTATGAGAATGGAATATCTTTG
>PVHP010030132.1:0-22094 GCA_004024765.1 Zapus hudsonius
TTGAACGTGTGAGCAATCTAAATCCCCACAAAAGATTAAGATGGTTCGTAAGGCTGAGGAGACAACTCAGTCAGTAGAGGCCTTGCCTTACAAGAACAAGGACCCAAGTTCAACACCTGAACCCATATAAAACACCTGGTGTGTTGCACACGGCTGTAATCCTAGTCCTGGGAAGATGGAGTCTAACCACAAGATCCATGTGAATGTCGGCCACAGAGTCTAGACTAACTGGTGAACTCCAGTCAGTGAGAGAACCTGCTCAATCTAGGTGATCTATGAAGTGTCCTATATACTTGAGGATTGACACCCAACTGTGTCTGCTGAGTTCTGCACACAGGTGTCAGTCAGTCACTTGTTACCAGGACAAAACACCAGACCCTAAGAAATTTATGGAGCAAAGGGGTTGATGCGCCTTTATATTTCCAGAGCATAGAGTCCATCATGCAGCAAAGTAGATGATAAGGAAATTACAGGGGGACCAGGAAGTTGATATGACATCATCACATCAGTAGGGGTGAGGGGGAGAGAGACAGAGAGAGACCCAGAGACAGAAAGAGAGATTGAGAGATCGATTTTTCTGGGTACCAAGCATTCAAAATCATGAATCTATTGAGTGTGGATTTGATTCAAACTACGACAGACATCCTCCTCTGACCCATACGGGCTCCATCTCATGATGCAAAATAGATTTAACAATCCTAACACCATTCAAAAGTTCAAAGTCTCATCTGAGATTCAAGGTCATCTCTTTTCTGTGAGCCCCACTAAATCAAAACACATGCTACTGACTTCCAACTTATAAGGACACAAAGCAACCGTTTCCATTTCAAAAGGGGAGAATGAGAACAGAGCCAAGAAATATGGACCCCAAACAAGAGCAAAGCCCAAGAGAGACAAAGTCAGATTCTGGTACCTATGACTCCTGACTTGGGCTCCAAAGGGTTTTCATACTTTTGCCCTCCAGCTGTGCTTCCTGTAGCCTCTCTCATGGGCCACAGAAGCTTCCCTGAGCCCATAGCTTTTCTTGGTAGATGTCCTATGGATTTGACATTTCCAACATCTCCTGGTCTCTATTAGAATTTAGGGTTCACCTTCAGGATTGCAGGGCTTGGCGTCTCATAACCTCCATGCATGGATTTTGATCCTGCCTTACACTGTTTTTTAGCTTCGGCAACACGTTGGGATGCTGAAGAAATGCCCTTCACCTTACACTTCGTGTTCTTCTAAAACCTGTAACATATGGGTGATGCTGCTAAATTCTGCAGCAAGGTGAGGATGGAGCCTGGCCCCTGTGGAACCCGCTTGTAGAAGCTTCTGAATGCTGTCCTACGGAGAAGATACCTTCTTCAGAATTCTTCTTTAGACCTTTCAGTTAAAAAAACTTGCAATTTTACTAGCATGAGCCTTCAGTGGGTTGGGGCTTCAACTCAGTGTCTTTTTTGGGGTGGTGTGGCTTTCATGGTAGGGTCTCATTCTAGCCCAGGTTTAACTAGAACTCACAGTGATCCAACTAACTCTGCCTCCTGAGTGCTGGGAGAGCTCCACCATGCTCCCTAGTGCTGGGATTAAGGGAGAGCTCCACCACGCCCCCTGGTACTGGGATTAAAGGAGGGCTCCACCAGTCCCCTAGTGCTGGGATTAAAGGAGAGCTCCACCACGCCCCTAGTGCTGGGACTGAAGGAGAGCTCCATCAAGACCCCTAGTGCTGGGATTAAAGGAGAGCTCCACCTCGCCCCCTAGTGCTGGGATTAAAGGAGAGCTCCGCCACGCCCCCAAGTGCTGGGATTAGAGGAGAGCTCCACCAGTCCCCTAGTGCTGGGATTAAAGGAGAGCTCCACCTTGCCCCCTAGTGCTGGGATTAAATGTGAGCTCCACCAAGCCCCTAGTGCTGGGATTAAAGGAGCTCCACCAGCCCCCTAGTGCTGGGATTAAAGGAGAGCTCCACCAGCCCCCTAGTGCTGGGATTGAAGGAGAGCTCCACCACGCCCCTAGTGCTGGGATTAAAGGAGAGCTCCACCAGGCCCTAGTGCTGGGATTAAAGGAGAGCTCCACCAGCCCCCTAGTGCTGGGATTAAAGGAGAGCTCCACCACGCCCCCTAGTGCTGGGATTAAAGGAGAGCTCCACCACACCCCCTAGTGCTGGGATTAAAGTTGTGGACCACCATGTCCCCTTGTGCTTGGATTAAAGTTTTGCACCACCATGTCCAGCTCTTAGGTATATCTTCTTGTCACAGTGCACAGCTTTTTATCTTCAATGGTGGCAATCTATTATATAATTATAGCCAATGGTCTCTGTCCCCAGGATTTTGCATTTGTTCACATTTCTTCGGTGTCAAATTTTATATTTTTCATATTTCTCTGCTTTGTATTTTGCTCTTTTTCATTATATCTTTGTATCAGGGCAGGCAAAAGCACTCATACCACAGTTTCAATGTTCTTCTGCCTTGACATTTTTTTTTTTTCTGCCAAACACATTAGTCCATTACATTTAAATTCAAATTTGCTTAAATTCTCAAGACACACGAAAATTGCAATATTACATGAATTGCCTCTAATCCAGTTCCCAATAGAGTCCTTGTTCCCCTCCAGAACATCAAGAGTGAAACCTCCTCTGTTCACATTATCTCAGCCTTCTGGTGGATCACCAGCCTGCAGGGCCCCATGACCAAGAGCAGTCACTCTTAACCACTGAGCGACCTCCCAAGCCCCACAACCAGTCATTATTTTGCACTCAGAATAAATGACTAAAATAACACTTATAAGTTACAATGTTGTTACCAAGAAATGTTCCAGTGTCAGCTGATTAGTGATTCCATCCAGAACATTTGATACAGTATGCATTTTTAATCACTGCATTGCTCTTGAACTAAATCTTAAGGGTTGTGGTAATGAAAATATAATTGTGAAACTCTGCTTAAATTCTATGCCTTTTTATGTTATCTCATTTAAAATCCCATAAAAGATTGATAGCCAGCACCTACACAATTAAATTTGTTTTGCGCTGTTGTTATGATCAAATAATAAACATTATAGGATCCAGCTAGAATTAATCACCATAGTAAAAGCATGTCTCAAGAGTGGATTTTGTGGTCTCTTACTATAGGTAAAATTTTTTTTAAAAAGCAATTAATTATATTAGTTAGTATAGTATCATTTGCAAGTGACAAATTGGGAGCAGAAAAAAAAATGTTTATAGCCAGAGTGATATTGGTATAGCAATATAGCCATTCATGCTTGAGTGAATGAAATCAACGGCTCCCTCATTTCCCACTCCTTCATCTCCAGCAGGTGGGGGAAAAAAGACAATTTTTTGGCTATCAATTAAGTCACATTTGTGACATGAAAGTAGAGTTGGGGGTTATTGGTGTAGGAATGGGAACAGCAGTAGAGCAATGGATGGAAAGGGTGGCAGGAATTATAGTCAACAAAAAGCAAAATACTTATTTTAAATGCCATAATAAGCCCATTACTTTATAGACCAATGTCACAAACTAAAAATTTATAAATGAACTGATTAATTATATACCAAATGATAAAAGAATCCAATCCCTAGGACGTTCCCAGGCTAATGTTTTATTGTTGTGGATCTAAGAACAGATATTAAGTAGTAGACTCTTTAAATGTTCAAATACAAGACAAAGTCATTGCTAAAAACAATTACTCAGAACAGTTTATGCCAGACTCTATTCTCATCTCCAGTAATTAGTTCCCTCTCTGCTACAAGAGAAAGCAGCTCTGTTCATTGTCAAGTGCATTGCAATATCTCTCTATAGGATGGGTGTAGGCCACCTTCCCAGGGATGTTGAACTGCCATCAATGGAATGGGAATAGATGTGAACGTTCTTCATTTAAACAGAAGCTTACAGTACATACAAAATGGGAATCCATGTCATTGGAACAACCTGTGTCTTCCACCTCCATCTCAGAATAAAGGTCATACATCGACAAGCAGCATGGAATGAAAGATACTATGAACGAGAAGTAATATCTGCCATGATAAGCCAAAAATAAATGTAATGTCGTTACTTCTGAAAATCCTAGCAGAAGCTGACTGATAAAAACTATCTGTACAAGACCTTTGAAAAAGTCTTCTAGGTAAAGAGTTCTGTTTGGTTATTAAATTTGATGTTTAGGTTTGTATTTGATTTGGAGTAAAAGTGAGTATTAGAGGCCAGCAGGCTAAGAGGGGCTGCAAGGGAGGGAGGAGAAAGGAGACTTAAGGGGAGGGAACTATATGTATGTAAGTAGATAAACTGATTCCTGGGGGTGCAATGGCCTAAGAGGGGTCCGTCCAGGGAAGGGATTGAGTAAAGGAAGGGTAGGAGAAGGGTTAATCAAAAGTTAAGAGGTTTAGAATAAGCCATATGAAAACCAACTCCTTTGGATAATGACACACCCAGGAGACATAGATTATCACTAAAAAAAAAAAAAAATAGTGCCAGGGATGGCATACCTTCCACTGAGTAATGTTGTCCAGGGAGGTTTCTGAGGCCACCAAAACATTACAGACCATTGCCAAGGCTCTTGGTTGCCCACTGGAATAAGATGGTAAAACCCTACTGCTGAAGACCACATAGGCTTGGGCTGCAGGTCACTGAGAAATCAAGCTGGAGCAGAGCTGGAAACCTCCTCCCTGTTAACCAGCTGAAAGAAAGCTGGAAAACGCTAGGGCTGCCTCTCCCTATGGGAGAGAGAGTCATCAATGGTGGTGAACAGCAGTGGATCTTGTAAGCCTTAAGAATGGCGAGCCAGGCCAAATGTGCCAACTGGGGCAATAGTGACATCTCTCTTATGGAGATAATCAACAGCTCTCTAATTGGACTGGAGGCCTGCTCCATGGGAGGGAAAGCATGCCTGGTACTGAAGACCTAGTCAAAAGCCTATGGCAGGGGAGCTCATGAGCCCTAGGGGAGTAATGCCTGCTGTTGTCTGGCTAAATGCATATGTTATGGCCACCTTATAAGCACTTTTTAAAGGGGCATACCTATATACTAATGCTACTCTCACTTTTGGCATGAGAAGCTTCACTTTTCAGATGACAGTGACCACCAGGAAGATGCAAAAGGCAGTACAGAGCTGAGAAGTGACAGTGGAGTGTTCAGCACTGGGACATCTCTATCACACCTTCCAAGGCTCAGAGTCCATTGCATAAGAGGTGGAGGAAAGGTTGTAAGAGCCAAAGGGTAGGATTGCTTACAGTGCAAACTTCCAGATGCAAAATGGCCTTGATGTTCATGACTTCACAGTGTCTGATAATACCTACACAAGAGCTTCAGAATATCTCTGCTATGGGTGTGTGACATTGTGAGCAAGTTGCTCTTCTCTGCCATGATGAAGCTGTCCTTCAAAATAGTAAGACTGAAATAAACCCTTTCCTCTCATAAACGATTGTTTTGATCCAGTAATGAGATGCTATCTGTTACACATATCCTTGTACGTATTTGGTAAGATTTTTAAAGATCACTGTTATCGTAGTCAGCCACACATTGCTGGGATGAATCTCCAAACCAGGCAAAATTTTGGGGAGGAAAGTATTTACTGAAACTAACAGATCCAGGGGAAGTTAAAGAAAAAGGCTGGCCCCTTTTCACAGATCCAAGCAGAGACAGACAGAAACCACCACCAGCACCTCAAGCAAGCAAGCACACTCCACACTAGCAAACAAGAGGAACTCCAGGCTTGAGCTCAGACTGCTTTTTGCATATGTAAAGCTCAAATTCCTGACCCACCCCAGAAACACCTTAGGACTGAACCCTAGGATCTGGCCAAGGTAACACACCTCCTCCAGCCAGAACTGGCTGGAGACAATTTACAATTATAATAAACTTTTGAATCTATTTGGGGACATTATTCAAACTACCACAACTGTATACAGAAATGCTTTAATGATGACTGTAAAAATTAAGAGCACATATCCAAAAAAAAAATTAACAGCAAAAATAGAAAGCACTCTATAGCATTAAATAAAAGTTATTTCTGAGCAAGAACATTTTTAATCAAAAACACCAAACTCACACAAGTGTGTCTCACACAACTCAGAAAACAAATATATTGTGTTCTGTAAAAATGTGTTTGGTGCTCAAAAATCAACTCTTCTAATACTGAGAAACTAGAACTTTTATGAAAGATAAGTAGAAAGGTTTTAGATTGGGGTATAATCATTGTATATAATGTTGGGTTTTCATAAAGACAGTTTGTCTCAAGTTTGTTATGCATTTTGACCATGTTGGCCCCATTAGAACCTATCATTTCTCCTCTGTGCTTGGCCTCTGCCACGAGCCTCTCTTTTCTCCCACCAGGATCCCATTTACTTTGGTACATCATTGGTGGTCTACATGTTTTGAATTTCTAAAGATACAGGATGCACAAATAAGAGAAAATTATGTCTTTTTAATATATTGGAGAATTTAGGTTGTATTTTATTGAGAAATTATGCATTCATTTTTATCGACAAGATTGGCTTCTAATTTTCTTGCTTGTGTCCTTCTCTGGCTTTAGTTTAAGGGTATCTCTAGGCTTTGACAAATAAGCATGGTGAAATTCCTCCTCACTGTTTCCACTTTAGGGAAGTTAGAATAACATTTGAGTTAGCTGTTCTTAAAGGTTTGGTAGAACTCAGTAGCAAAGCCATCTACGTTTGAGCTTTGATCAATTGGGACACTTCATTTCTGCCTTTTTCTCCTTGCTTGCTATAGATCTCTTGAAAATATCATCTTTATTTATTTATTTATTTATTTGTAGATTCAAATTTCTTTTAATCAGTATGTAGATTTTTTTTCCAAGGTAGGCTCTCACTCTATCCCATCAATATCTAGATTTATATGTTCTGTTGATGAAAGAGGCCTGTCATTTACTCTCCCTTTAAAGGTACAGATGATGTTATGCATTCAAATCTCACCTGGTCTCAACAGGTCCTGTCTATTCAAGAGGGGCCCTGAAAGCAACCTGTGTGACATGACCACTGTCACTGATTGCCTGGGGGCCTTTTGAACTGGAAAGCACAGGCCTCCAGTAAGTAAGAGGAATTAGAGAACCAGGAATCCCCTCAGGGCAAGGAAAGGAGCTCTGACACTCCAAGGCTTTGTTATCTATCTCCTTATCTCATTTGGGCTGATGCTGTTGAGGAAATTCCTTTAATTTGAGAACAACTACCTGTTGCTCTGGGAGTTTAAGGCATCTGGGTACTTTCTCATACTTCAGCTCTGAGCTCCTTCCTGCTTGGGAAACAAGCTCCTAGGGAAACAGATGGCAAAATGCTTTCTCTTGCTGCCTTGATGGGCTGGAATGTAATCACAGACACATTCCTACCCAAAGGGTACAGTCACTGTCCTCAGCTCTGCCCCTACAACCTCAGCCTACTTCTACCAGAAGTACAAATTTCTTTTCAGCTTATTTTTATGGTATCCCCCAACTAACCATGAAGTCAGCTCTATTGGGAGAGTGGGTAAATTGAAAAGAAAAAATCCTCTGAACATCCAGCAAATAAACAGCTTTCAATATCATGAAATGCCAGGGCCAGCTGCGTAATTCTATGCTGGGTCCTCTTCATTCATTGCCAAGACATCATCGGTACTTTTTTTCTGCTCGGCCTCTGGCCCCCTCAGCTGGATCTCCAGAGCATTTATAGGCCTATGATTCAGCAGCTGAAGCTTTTTGGTTTTTAATAGGTGATCATGTTCACATTTTGCTGCCCTTCAGGGACTCTATGTTCTTTCCACTTTCTTTTAAAAATAGTTATTTTATTTTTTAAAAATATTTTTATTTATTTGCAGGCAGAGCATTTGAAAGCGTGGGTCTAGAGAAAGGGAAAATGGACTTGCCGGGGCCTCCAGCCACTGCAAACGAACTCCAGATGCAGGTGCCACTTTGTGTACCTGGTTTATGTGGGTACTAGGAATTGAACCTGGATCCTTAGGTTCTGGAACCAAGAGCCTTAGCCACTGAGCCATCTCGCCAGCCCCTCTTTCTACTTTCTTTATGTTGCTCCTTCAGATCATTCAGTAACTGGCACACCACATAGTTAATGAGCAGTGTACAGTTAAGTCCTTTACTTCCATGATGGTGTCTCTAGAAGAGACAAAGTTTCACTCAGTGCCCAGATGTCCTGCATGGATTGACCTTGGTTTAATTTTGACAGGCCAGATGTGTCTACCCATTGGATATTTTCTTTTAGATTATCCAATTTATTGCAATATATGTTTTTAATGTATACCCTAGTGATCTTTTGAATTCCATTGGTGGCTGTTTAAATGTCCCCCTTTACAGATTTTATTAATTTAGGTCCGATCACTAGTTTGACTAAAGGTTTATCAATCTTGCTGACATTTTTGAAGAACCAACTATGTTTCATTGATTCTTTACACTATTTTCTCTGTTGCCATTTAATTAACTTATGCCCTGATCTCCATTAATTTTCCGACCAACTGATACAGAGTTTGGCTTTTAATTGTCTTTTCTAAGACCCTGAGGCATACCACGAAGTAATTTGAGGTTTCTCTGATTTTTTTGTAAATGGATATTTTTATAATAATGACCTTGCACCCCAAAACATCTAATGGAAGTGGCAGAAAAAATATCAGTACAGCTCTCACTACAAGGCAGCCGAGCTTTGCTATTTATTTATTTATTTACTTTAATATATTTTTTTCTTTTTTTTAATTGTCCATAATGAGTTACAATATTTAGTGGGCAAACAATGAGTTGTTATTCCCCAATTCCCCGCTGCCCTCCCCTCCCCACTCGGCTGGATAACCTCCTCCATGGGTCGTCTGGATCAGTCCTTGTGACTAGGGACCATGCCACCACAGTCATACCGTGGAGGATCCATATGGAACCCCACAGAGAATGTCTGGATGAACAAGGGACCCACAGCCACAGCCATTCAATCAACACAGAATAAGCCAGTGAGACAGAAACTAATGATCTTCGACACAAAGACCCCTAAGCTCACAACCTTAAAGCAGCCTTAATACTCATCCACCACGACTCAGGGAACTGAGCAGAAGAGTGGGCAGAAAGATTGTGAGAGCCCTGGTGGGGGAGATTATCCAGAGGCATGGCCAGGAGAACCTTGCTGAATACTAGGCTATCAAATGGTGGTTGACACTGAGGAGTCTCTAGTCTCAACAAAGCAGAAAATAAGAGGTTGTCAACACTAACAGAGAAACCTCTGTCATGTCCCTCCAAGGCTCAGGGGACATAGCTGAAGAGCAGACAGAAATCTTCACCATCTGTACCTCTCACAAAGGTCTTATATCTAGAATCTAGGAAGAACTCAAAAAATTAAACAAAAAAAAATTCAAACAGTGCCATCGAAAAATGGGACAGAGAACTGAACAGAACATTCTCAAAGGAACAAGAAATACAAATAGCCACGACACCCTTAAGGAGATGTTCAAGATCTTTAATTATCAGGGGAATGCAAATTAAAACAACTCTGAGATTTCATCTCATTCATCAGTCAGGATGGCATTCATAAAAAAAAAAAAAAAAAATCAACTGACACTCGGGAGTTTGAACAAATGTCCCCCAATAGATTCAAGAGTTTATTAAAGTTTTTCACCACCTGCCTGGCTGGAGGGGGTGTCGTCTTGGTGGGATCCTTGGTTACAGTCCTAAGGTGTTTCTGGAGTGGTTCTTTGGGAATTCCAGGTATACATATGCAAAGAGAAGTCTGAGCTCATGCCTGGAGTTCCCCTGCCATGTATGGAATTTGATTGTGCTTAGTTGTGGTGCTGGTGATTGGTTTCTCTCTGCTTGGACCTGTGAAAGGGGGCCAGCCTCATTTGCCTTTATGGAGCTTCCGCTGGATCTATAACTTCAATAAATCCCTTCCTCCCATAACTGTCTCTGGTTTATAGGATCATCCCAGTGATATGAGGCTAAGACAAGACAGCAAATGCTGGGAAGGCTGTGGGGAAGAGAGGAACCCCTACCCATTGGGGTGAGAATGTAAACTGGTACAAGTATGGAAATCGGTATGTAGATCCTTGAAAAAGATGAGGATAGATCTACCATTTGATCCAGCTGTATTACTCCTGGGCACGTACCCTAAAGACTCCACTATTTTTCTTTTCTTTTTTTTTTTTTTTTGGTTTTTCGAGGTAGAGTCTCGCTCTAGTCCAGGCTGACCTGGAATTCACTATGTAGTCTCAGGCTGGCCTTGAACTCACGGCAATCCTCCTACCTCTGCCTCCCAACTGCTGGGATCAAAGGCATGCGCCACCACACCCGGCTAAGACTCTACTCTTTACAACAGAGATACTTGCTCAGCCATGTTTATTGCTGCTCTCTTCACAATAGTTAAGAACTGGAATCAGCCTAGATCACCAATAGATAATGAAGATGTGGTCCATATACACCACAGAATTCTACTCAGTGGTAAGGAAAAATTAAATAATGAAATTTGTAGAAAAAAAATGGATGGAGTTGGGAAAAAATATTTCTAAATGAGGTCACATAGACACAGAAAGACAAAATAGCATGTGTATTCTCTTGCTCATCTTTGGTTCTCAAATGGGATCAATTGGACATGAGTGAAAATGGTGGTAGCAACAATCATAAAACTAGATTGAGACTAGGAGAGAGAAGAAATAAGGAGAGAGAAGAGGAGGAGGCACCTGATAAGTTAGGGGAGGGACAGAGCTGGGACTTAGAGGGGTAGGAGGTAAGGGAGGTGAGGATAGAATTTCACATAAATTAAGACAACATAAACCAGTCCCCTAGAAACCCTCTTTCTGGCTAGAATTCTATAAGATATAACCACCAATAAGTGGGGTGGGGGAGACAGAAGGTACAACTTTAAAATCATGGTTTCTAGCTAGTAATTTACAGGATTAGAATTGGGTTGCCCTGCACAGTGAGCTGTTGACCAGCGATGCCTATGAGGTCACCAAAACGATATTGTCCATTGCCAAAACACTTGATTACCTTCCAGAGCTAAAAGGTTAGACCCTACTGCTGAGGAAACCACACTGGCTGTGGTTATAGGATCTCAGAATATCATGTTGGAACCAAGATGGAAACTAGTTCCCACCTGGCTAGTGCTCAGAGTGCTGAGAGCACTGTGGGACCCTCTGGAAGAAAATGGACACCAATAACATGGATGAGCAGGGGACCCTGAAGACTACAAAAGCAATCAGTTGGTTAAGAATTACCCACATGGGCAATGGTGGCACCACAGCCTCTGGGAGTAACTCAACTGTTTTCTGATGAGACATGACATAAGGCCTGATCAGTGGAAGAGAACTCATATTTGGTACTGGAACTCAAGTCAGAATCTCCTTGTCAAGAAACACAGACTTCAGAGAGAAGCCCTCACTGCTCTCTGGAGAAGAAGACTGGGTTTTTGTGTACACACACACACAAACACATACACACATACACATACACACACATATAAACACACACATACAAACACACACAAACACATACACAAACACATACACACATACACATACACGCACATACAAACACATACACACATACACACAACACATACAAAAACACATGCACACATATACATACACAAATACATATACAAACACACATACACACATACAAACACACAAAACACATACACAAACATATACACACATACACATACACAAACACACACATACACACACAACACATACAAAAACACATACACACATACACATACACAAATACATACACAAACACACACACAAACCCATACACATACACAAACACATACACACATACACACAACACATAAAAAACACATACACATACACAAATACATACAAAACACACACACAAACACATACACACAAACATATACACAAACACATATACACACATACCCACATACACACACATACACACACACAAACACATACACAAACACACACTCAAGTTTGCATACCTCTCTTTAACTCAAGCTGATTTCACACTTTGAAGAATCTGCTTTATTTTACTTATGGTAGATAGAACAGAGGAGATCCAATATCTGTTCATAAGACAAGAAGTCAGCCAACTGCTCACCATGAAATGTCCCACTTCTACCATATCTGCCATGGCCCAGGAGAAATGGCAGAGGAAGTGACATGAACACTGCTCTTACTGAGGAGGTTCGTGTTAGATTAAACATGGACGAGGTGTGATGACACTAATGAGATGGGATTATGATCAAATTGCCATATGTTCATGCAATAAAATTTTCAATAAAAATTATTTCACTGTATCTTACTAGTTTGTGTTTTCATTTTCATCCGATTCTAGAAACTTTTAATTATCACCTTGATTTCTTTAGTGACCATTGATCATCCAATAGTGTACTGTTCAATATCTGTGAATTTTGGTATATTCTGTAGTGTTTCTTGCTGTTGGCTTCTGGTTGTACCCCATTGTGACCAAAGGTACAAAAATTCTATTTCAGTTTTCTTGTATGTGTTAAGAGTAAATTTGTTTGCTAAAAATGTGATCTAATTAGATAAGGTTATGGGTGATTTTCAAATTTCTTCAATATGTTTTCTATAATTTGGGAGTGAGATATAAAAACTATGTCTAAATGTTATTGTATATAATCTGTGGAGCAATTATGTTTAGCTAAATGAATAAACTATATTTTCATGCATGATTTCAACAGTTTATTTCCTGAACGTGGTAAAAGATGATTTAAACACAAAAACTGCATCAACGATTTTTACTTGGGGATATCAAAATCAGACAACATTGAGCCCTATAGCTAAATACGGAAAGATTGAACCATATTTTAATAGATATCTTCAGGCTGATGAGCCCTATCTCAGCTCTTAGATGAACTTAAAACAAGAACTAGGTCATCAGAACTTCTGTAATCAACAAAGCTCAACAGAGTCCAAGGCTTCAGTTTCTTCTTCACATATTTGAAGAATGAGTTTCCCAGACAGTAAATGATAAATTTAAAAGGAGAAACTTTAGTATGTAGAGAAATAACATTTAGAGAAAAAATAAGATATTTATTTCAGCGAATAAACAAACTTTATTAGACAGAAAAACAAAAGTACTTCCCATAGCAGGGAGGGGGTCTGAACATATTATCAGGGAGCTCTATGGACAGGGAACATTTTTGAACTGAGCCCAAGCCTCTCCTTGGTCCATAGGGAAGTCAATCACCAAGATGGGATGAACTTTACTGATTAAGTTAGATGTACATAAGGAACTTTGATTGGCTGGTCAGAGATAAGAGTACAGACTCAGCAAGTCTACCAGTAAGCTTCCAAGGTGTAGCTTCATGGAAGACATCAAAATCTGTTGAGACCAGCTTTGTTGCTATTTTCTAGAATATTCTTCTTCCTCTTAGCTTGTCAGCTTGGTTATCTTATACCTAGCTACAACTAGCTACAAGATATATATATATATATATATATATATATATATATATATATATATATATATATATATATATATATATAAAATTATATATATACAATATAATATATATAATTATATATACAATATTATATATATAATTATATATACAATATTATATATATAATTATATATACAATATTATATATATAATTATATATACACAATATAATATATATATATATAATTATATATATAATTATGTATATATATAATATTATATATATATATTCTTTTCTAATGTTCTGGACTTAACTATTTCAACCCTAACATTCACTTTAACTGCTGCTTTTTCAAGGCAAGGTCCAAAGACAAAACCATTATTAAGGAATGGCTAACAATAGCCAAGGGCACAGAGCAAGACTGCTGAATTTCAGGGTCTTCCCCAGCTCTCTGGTGAGTTTAGGACTCTTAGTATATCACTATTCTTTCTGAAAATATCAAATTTTTTAGCAATTGATGATCTTTCCTTCTCAGCAGTATGGGGGGACCTTTGACAATGTTAAGTCCTGAATTCCCTGTTTTCTCTCCTATGAGAGACGGAAATAGAGAACTACATCATGCATGTTTCTTAGACAAGGCCATCCTTTCTCCCTTGGCTTTTACAACCTTGAAATTTATCCACAATGGCATCGCTTACATTGAATTCACCAAGTCAATGTTGCCCTGTGCATAATGGGAGGGGTGTGTGTGTGTGTTTGTGTGTGTGTGTGTGTGTGTGTGTGTGTGTGTGTGTGTGTGTGTATGTGAATTTTAAGAGTTTATTCATACCTAATCAATACCGTATATATTGCAGACATGTTGAAGCCATTTTGTGTAGGGCTTGAAATCTCAACAATTTATGTGAATGTTATTCTTGGAGATCTTCAGGATTTCTCTTACATACATGACTCCGAGTAGGGGAAATGCTTTTTGAGGGAAGCTGAACGATCATAAAACAAAACCAATTTATTTTGACTCAGAATTTCCCCCAAAGTGTTTAACAATCAAAAATATTATAGAAATAAATAGCCGTTGGGGTGACTTGTTATGCAGGAATAGATAAAATATTTATTTTAGGTTTGGGCATGGTTTAAGTCACGATTCATACAGCAAATTAACTGCTCATATTTTTGGTGAATATATGTGTGTATGATGTGTGTGTGTGTGTGTGTGTGTGTGTGTGTGTGTGTGTGCACATTCATGCACATGAGTGATGTCCACTTGTGGAGATCAGAAGAAAATTTCAGGGATGGGTCCTTGCCTTCCACCTTGTTAGAAGAAGAGTCTCACTAATCTGCTCACCAGAGAAGCTGGCCCAGGATCTTTGGTCAGGCTCTCCTATCTCACAGTAGGCATCTCAACATCACAGACACTTTACTATGAAATCTGGCTTTTGACTGGGCTCTGGGGATGCAAGTTCAGAAACTCATGCTTGTGAGATGAGTGTCATGTCCCCAGCCCTCTGTTTATTCTTAGGTTGGATTTTCATTTACTTTTCCCAATTAGTTTAGAACTTCATAAATAAAATTTGTGCGGTAGAGCTTTCGGGAGGGTATAAGATGAGCTGTGCCATTTAAAGGTGCCATCTGAATTGCAAGGAGTCACTAGGCACAGGGCAGTGTACATATATATGCCAAGGAGAGGAATGTGCTTTCTATGGTGGATCTCATCAAGCAGGTGACTCAGAATGATACATAAAACATTCCTCCTACACATTACAGGCCACAGTGGCAAAAGTTTTTGTATAAGATGCAGACATAGCTAACCAAACCGTTCCTACAAAAAGCATAAACTGTATAGAACTCTGTCTAGGAAGTTGATTACGAAACAAAGGAAAGCTGGTGAGATATAATAGCTTGAAAAACAACTCTATTATTTTATTTTATGAATGGACCAGCATATTAATGTTGAGTCTGGAAAGTGTTATTTTTACTTTTTTTAACCTTGTAACCTGTCTCTGTGATATCAAGATAGGGAAATATATATATATATATATATATATATATATATATACATATATATATATATATATATATATATATATTATTTGTGTATGTGTGTGTGTGCATGGGTTCATATATCCCATACCTCATGCAATAAATCTAGCTTTATATGGATGTTAGGAAATTGAACCCAGGCTGACAGGCTTAGCAAGCGAGAAAATTTAACCACTGAGCCATTTTCCCATCTCAATTTGTTTTGTAGTATATGTAAAATATCAGAAAAGTATTATGGGCACAAAAATAAATGTTAAAAAAATCTTTTTGAAGACTTTTGATTAACCACAATGTCTGTCGCTGTTTTCCCAGAGCTGGTTGTCAAGCTAGCAGTGGGTATAATACTTTTATTGCCACTTCCTCTGCAATTTCTCATGGGCCCCAACATGTGATAGAGTTGGCCTATGGCTGTCTTTCCTGGTATATTGATGGATATTGCATTTTTTATTTTTCCTCTGAGATCTGTAAAATAAACGAAATCTCCTACCAAGAGTGAGAACAGCTTGGATTAAAGGGGATATGCATAATCATTTGAGAAAGTTTTATGTATAAGCCCACTTTTCTTATCCAGAGAGCAGTGGGGATTTCTCTCAGCGGTCTGGAAGTTTCTTCTCTATGGGATTCTGACTGGGTTTCCAGTAATGGCTATAAGTTCTTTCCCACTGAATGGTTCTCATGTCCAATCAAAGAAAAGTTGGTTACCAACAAAGGCTGAATGCCACTATTGCACAAGTGTGTACTTCTTGCCTGGATAGTTGAGTTTGTAGCTTGCAGGGTCCCCTGCTTATACACATTGTTAATGGCCATTAGCTCCCACAGCTCCCATAGAGCTCTCCAGCATTATGAGGTCTAGCTAGGAGGGACCTGGTTTCCCTCTCAGATCCAGTATGGTCTTTCAATGTCCTGTGACTGCAGCCTGTGATCTCATCAGCAATAGGACCTTACCTTTCAGTTCCAGCAGGCAAAGACCAGCATTACTTTGGGGATTTTATGGTTCTCTCTGACCAATAAATAGCTCACTCTGGGCGGGGGGGGGGGCAATCCAATGTTGGGTCTGAGATTTACAAGCCACAACCCATGGTTTAAGGTTAAGCTTTTTCTACCTTCTCCATGGTGCTTCTGCCTGCACTGTCCCTCCCCATTTATTAGTGGTTATATCTTGTGGGAAAAAATATACCCTGGTTCATTTGCTTATTCTGATGAGGATGGAGCCTAGGTTGATTTTTTTTCTCTCATGCTTTCTCTGCCTTATCTGCCTGTGCTCACACTGTCTCTCCTTGGAACAGCCCCCACAAAAAAGCAAAACAACACTAGATAACTATTCTCCCCAGGGAGCTTATTCTAGGACCTTCCTCTTCATTCTCCTGTCTTGTTAGACTTCCGTTATCCGGTAGGATACCAAAGAGAAGGATGGTGTTTTAACCCAAGTGGCCTGATATATTATTCTGAAAGAGTTACAGGTCTTACTACTTTTCAGACTTTTTATAGTGTCCCTCAAGGGATTGAGAAAATAGTAAATTGAGCTGCAAAGGTTTTCTCTGCATAAGGCAAAATGTCTGTGATATAAGATTGTGAAGTCAGCAAAGGTTTATAGACCTGTAAAATCAGAAACTTGGATGCAACACAGAAAATGTATATCGAACCACATATCCATGCCACTCTGCTGACTAGAAGAAGAAATGAGCTAATAACATCATTTGTGCCTTCATGTAGCTTTTTTTGCATTGATTCTTCATGTCTTTCTGTTTTTATTCTGCATGACTCCAGACCTTCATGCTTTTCAGTGGGTATCAGAGAGTAAGGGTCGTGTCTCCAAACAGATAAGCTTGAATCCTTATTCCCTGTACATGTGAATATGACCTTATGCTAGCAATGCATTTTCAGCACGATGAAGGTTACCTATAGGGAGCTAGCTTCCTTCTCAGTTTCAGTGTGGTCTCTTGTTATCCTGTGTCCTGTCCTCAGTAACAGGCTCTTACCATTTAACAGTGGTGAGTAAGCAAGCGCTTTGGCATTGGCCTGTATTGCTTTGGGGACCTCATGGTCTTCCCTGACCAATAGTTCTCTCATTTTTAATTGATTCTTTTAAAAAATATTTATTTATTTATTTGCAAGCAGAGAGACACAGAGAGAGATAGAGGGGAGAGAGAGAGAGAGAGAGAGAGAGAGAGAGAGAGAGAGAGAGAGAGAGAGAGAGAGAGAGAGAGAGAGAGAGAGAGAGAGAATGGGCACATCAGGGCCACAAGCCACTCCAAACAAGCTCCAGATGCATGTGCCACTTTGTGCATCTGGCTTACATGGGCACTGGGGAATGGAACTCAGGTAGTTAGGCTCTGGATTCAAGCAACTTAACTGCTGAGCCATCTCTCCAGCCCTAATTGATTCTTTTTATATTTGTCTATTTAGAAAATAACTGTTCAAGTTTCCACTGCCAATTCATATGAAGTGTGGCGATTATTATTTTCCAGAAACTAAACTCATCACCTCAAAATCATGAAAAAATTCTATAATCAATTTTATTGCTTCTATATCCATAATATATTAAAGATTTAAATAGTGATTTTAGGTTTGACAATGGCTAAAGGACTCAGGCTTTACTTTAGTGATCAAACATAACATCTTTAGATTTGGGTGTCATTGCCTGCCAGGCACCTTGAATCCCTCTGGTTCAGTAAAGCAAAATTCTAAAAGTACTAAATTATAAATAACTTATATAAACACGTGTGTGTATATATAAAAGTCATGCAGTTTAGTTCTTCCTGGCTTTATTAATTGCACAGTAAAACAGAAATGGTTTTTACTTATAGGAGCTCCCATTTTATGGCATAGTTACAAAAAAAGCTGCATTCAGTACATTGCTTTCTTCAGAGCTTTTATAATCACAGTTTACTCTTACAATATATGATGCTGATTATGTGTCTCCTTTCTTTGGTGAATATATTGGTCACACATTTTATTTCTAGGCTGCCTTCATTTGATATAAAATGATTTTGTGGTTTGTTTATGGCAAGCTTATCAATTAAGCATTAAGTATTTCTTATAGTTTTATGATGCAAAATTGGACTGATGATGATTTATGACACCATGAACCAAAAAACAACAACAACAACAAAAGCCTTTTCAACCCTTTCTGGTTTTGGAATGAAATATTCCCAAGAGGATATGCCTAAACTATAATAACAGTCATCACACTTGGATAAAGAAGGGAGTATTTTAGCAAACACCCAGGAATACAAATGCTGAATAAACTTATTCATGATAATTTTATTTAAATATGTAATCCCATAGAGCTTTAAGTGTTCAAATCCATGACCATAAAATGAAATCACTTGAAAATATTCAGAACAAAACTACAGAACTATTAAAATTTAAATAAGCTATATTAACACGATGGTGATATTGTTTTCCTAAAACAAAATTGGCAATCTATAATTTACTTTGGAAATACATTTGCACATTTTATATTTCATTTAGGGCTTACTTGGCTATGTAGATTTTGAGGAATTAAAATACCTTTATTGTGATTGCTGTTACTTTCCAATGTATCACTTATTTTATTGTAACCACTAACTCATTTTAACTGTTACATCTCAATTTTGCTGGTGCATATTAAATATCACATCATAATAAAAAATACATCATTCATTATCTAATTAGTGTTAAATTTTCAGCAAAAGAAATTATTTTAATTGAAATTGTGTGTCATTTCACATTGACAGTATTATGATAATCAGTTGTATGCTCTTTAAATTGCACATTTCTAGGGTTTTTCTTGGAACTGATTTTTGAATTCATCAGCTGTTCTACTTGTGCCTGTCAACGGTAAGCCTGTTTGTACACATGCAGGTGTGTATGTGTGTGTTTGCAGTTCTAAGCAATTTTGTCTCGTGTATCGGTTTATGAAGTCATCACTACAATTAAGACACAGTATTAGTATGAAACAAGTTGTCACTGTCATGCCCGCCAGGGCCCAGGAAGCATTCCAGAGGAAATGGTAGATTAATTATTATAAGTGCTGTTCTTAGTGCAAGCCTGAGAACCTCCTCCAGAGGATGGGGGCTGACACCGAGGAGACTCAAAACTCATCAAAGCAGAAAAGAAGAGGCTGCCAGAAGTTCAACACTAAAGGAGACTTGAAACATGCCCTCTAAGTTCAGGGAACATTCCAGAAGAGAGGGCTAAAAGAATGTAAAACCCACAGGGTGGGAAGGTTTACTCTGAAGCATTGTCCCACCCACCTCCCCCCCACTGCACACAGGGAATGACTTATGCTTTCATGACCCCACATTGGTTACAAATACTGTCTGTAGAGGAGCCTTGGTGCAATGGGGTAGGAGACAGAGGAGAAATATGACCAAATATGTTTAGATCTTAATGTTCTCAATAAAATTTCATTTAAAAGATTATGGAAAAGAGCTAAGAAAAACGTGAAAAAATACAGAACTAACCTATTGTCACAAAGGTCTCTGGAGCTGTTCTTTCATATGTACATGCATCTCTGTTTCTCAAAATTTCTCATCTGTTCATCTTTATGATTTTGCCATCATAAAAATGATGTAGGAATGGGAAGATACAGCGGATGATTTTTGAAGAATAGCTTTTGCCCCTCAGAAAATGTCCTCGAGCTCACTTCAAGTATATGTACGGGGTATCAATCCATTATAGGTTTATTTGTTTAAACATTATTCCACTGAGGGTACTTGGATTGTTCCAATTCCTGAGGATTTTAATAAATGAAATTTAATAAATATCCTGCTTAATTTACAGGATTTTATGTGAACCTAAGTTTCTGTTATCCTGCCCAGGAATTGATTGCCAAGTTAATGGCAAGTATGTGCTTTGTACTCTGATGAAATTTCCACAGTATTATCCATAGTATCTGTGCCATTATTTGTTGCTAAGAGGAATGTATCAAATATGGAGTCTTTCTGCATCTTTATCAACATTTCATATTGTCATTATTTTGTATTTAAAATTAATTAATAAATTAATTTGGAAGAATGTTTGTGTGTGTGTGTGTGTGTGTGAGAGAGAGAGAGAGAGAGAGAGAGAGAAAGAGAGAGAGAGAGAAAGAGAGAGAGAGAGGGAATGAGTACACCAGAGCCTCTGGCCACTTCAAACGAACTCCAAACACATGCACCACCTTGTGCATCTGGTTTTATGTGGGTCCTGGGGAATTGCACTCAGGTCCTTTTGCTTTTCAGGCAAATGCCTTAGCCACTAAGCCATCTCTCCAGCCCACTATTTTGTATTTTACAATGTTCTCAGTTTAGCTAAGCCTCATGTATAAACACATCTAGTCATGTCTAGTGAGTTTTCCCTAGAAGATTTGTACTCACCACCTAGTTTTCTTCAATGCCTTGTCTGATCATTACTCAGGTGTAGGCCGCACACTCCTGTTTTATTGTGACACCTCAGTTTTTATCATAAGTTAAAGCAATACAAAGTAGGACGTCATACACACCATGTGTTCAGAACTGATGCTTTCTAGTGCCCATTCAGGATAACTGACTGACAGCTGAGATTTTGGGAAGTCATTGTGCTTTCCCACCAGGAACCTCCTAGACACTGAGAGGTCAGATGTAGATACAAAGTCTTGGCTGCTTAGGAAAAATCTGAAGGTCAGCACACAATATTGTTTTGGCTTCAACATTGAACTTCTTGCTCTGAGTGCTACTGTTGTCCTCACTCACTGCAGACTTGAGCAAAACTCTAGATGACAAGACTCCTTAGAATATATACTATCACACTGAAGACAGGTAAAACTGACATAGAACGAATGCCTACCTTTAAAACTCTGTGTGCATAACATACCATATGGGTATCATCATTATTTTAGAATAATACTTTTAAAAAGAACTCTGGGACTTTTGGCTAGAGCCAAAAAGCTCAGGATAATATCTGAGATATATTTATATGTTTTTTAAAGACAACTGCTAGACACACTCATTGAAGAACTTAAAAAGTGTATCACAACCATTCACTCCATCACCATCATCTATCTACCTCCAATTTTTGGAAAAGACTAGAAATTTTAAAGGAGACTGAAATGAGCTACGGTGAATTGCAAACATATTTGGTTTCCCTTGCTGTCTCCCACCCATGAGACTGTGAAGCATGGTGACAGAGATTTGGGAAGAACGTCTATGCATCCATGAATTTTTCTGGGTAGAGAAACCAGCCCCCACTTCTCACACGGAGACTGAAGCAGGCTGGATCTCTCTGGAATGTGAAGACAGGGAAAGAGGAGATAGTATGAGGCTATCATCACTTCTGCCATTTGTTAGTCAAAGAGGCATTTGTTACCAGTGTCAAACTAACTGCTACAGAGCACAACTGTGCCCACAGTGACATGTCTACATTTGAGAGATCTATAGTTAAGATGATGTGGGCGGTGGGTTCTGATGGAACCAGGCCTGGAAGACGCCTGCAAGCTTTTAGTCCTAAAATGTGTCACTTCTTCACAAAGTTAGGTGATGTGGAAAGGTAGTATGATGGTTAGGTTTTGTTGTCAACTTGTATCTTTTTAATTGTCTTGGGTCGGTCTATGAGGACGTTTACAGGAAGGCAGCCTCTCAGCAAGGGGCAGGATGTAAAGAAGCTCAAAGAAGCTAGAAGTAAGCATCCTTTCCTATGTGGGCAGTGCAGGAAGGAAATTCCAGAGACTCAGGAAGCCATTAAGTCTGGGAAAGGGTTGTAAGACCCCACCCTAAGGCTATATAAAAGGGAAGAAATTCTCTT
>PVHP010030133.1:0-21838 GCA_004024765.1 Zapus hudsonius
AGATTTGTACTCTCTCTGTATCTCTCTGCTTGAAAATGAATAAAGAAAATATTTTTTTTAAAAAAAGGGCTGGAGAGATGGCTCAGCAGTTAAGGCACTTGACTCCAGTGCCTAAGGCTCCTGGTTCAATTCCCCAGTACCCACATAAGCCAGACCCACAAGGTGGTGGCCCTGGTGCTCTCTTTCTCTCTTTCTCTCTCTCTCTCTCTCTCTCTCTCTCTCTCTCTCTCTCTCTGCTTGAAAATGAATAAAGAAAATATTTTTTAAAAAAGATTTGCAGCTCCATTTGTTCTATAGTGTCATTTAGTCCAAATGCTTCTCTGTTTATTTTTTTTTGCCAGATGACCTGTCAGTTGGTGAGAGTGGGGTGTTGAAGTCTCTCACTACAATTGTGCTTGGTGTTATCTGTGACCTTAATTCTAGTACTGTTTGTTTAATGAAATTGGGAGCACCCATGTTTGGTACATATACATTTAGAATTGCAATGTCATGTTGAATTGTTCTTTTAATCAATATATAGTGACCGTCTTTATTTTTCCTGACTAATGTTGGTTTGAAGTCTATGCTGTCTTGTAGCGGGAACTGGGCACAGAGGGTGAACACCTGCAGCATCACCACTGCACTTCCCCAGAGTTTGTGTCTCAAAATGCCAAAGAATTGGACAACTTAGATAGCATTTTCTTACTACACACGTTTATTCTAGATTAGAGTCAGTTTAAGGGAATTGGGAATGGGATAGGGGGAGCAGCCCAACCACCACGTGGTCTGTGAGGTTTACAAATCATCATCAAAAGTGCACAGAATCACCAAAAAAGTGAAAAAAAGAACTAACACACATGATAAAGAGAAAATTCTCCCCTCTTCCTCCCTTCTCTCTGATCACGCAATCAGAGGAGGGGAAGGGGGACAACTCACCACCCGGTCAGGTGCACCAGTCAGGACAGGAAAAAGAGGAAGTTTGAACTAGGGCTTTTAAAGGTTTTTTTGGGGGGGGGAATGGCAAGACCTGGCCTGGCAGTGTTCTTGAGATCATGGTCAAGGTAACATGAGGTCACTCTCAGAAGTCACACCCTATCTACCTGTGGATAATCCCTCTCAGTCTGATTTCATTAAATTGTTTTCTTGGGATTCCTTCAGGAGTTTGTTTTCTTTGATTCCTTTGATTTCTTTGACCAGTTATGATCATTCTTTTGAACTCATTGTCAGACATTTTATCTAAGTCTTAATGGAGGTCATTTCTGATGGATTTATAATTTTTGGTAGAATTATGTTATCTTTATTTTTTTGAGTTTCTTATATTATGTGGACATTTTTGCATCCTGAGTCAATTCAATGCTTGGGTTTCTAATTATCTGCTATATTCTTAGACTTGTAATTCAGAAGTTATATATCTTCAGGGTGGGAGCCTAAGGTGTCAGATGTTACTCCCAGAGTAACAACAGAAGTGACCTAAGGTATTGTATTTGCCTGCTATGCAAATATTCTAGTAGGCTGGGTGGAGTAAAATACAGGCAAGTTCTAATAACCAACTGGGCAATAAGCACAAATAAGACCAGCATGGAGTATTTATGCAAGAGTAGGAATTAAACAGGTAATTTAACAAAACCAAAGTTCCTAAGGGTGTGTGTTGACTCAAACCCTTAATCCTGTCCACTGGGAGGCTGAAATTCCTGGTCTATAATGGGTTCCAGATCAGCCTGGGCATGAGTGAGAGCCTGCCCCCAAGAAAGACAGAAGAAAAAGGCACTGTAAATTAAGAGATATCAAAAGCAACAAGTCACTCTCAGAATACAGCTTCTTTAAGAACAGCAAAGCCTCTAACATATAACCCGCCCTGACATGGAAGGTGCAATTAGCACTTCCAGTGAAGGCCTATATACCTGGCTTTGGGGTAGACATTGACTCAGTGTAAGATGGCTCTGTTATCTTTTGGGATGGCTTCCCTCTCACCTATGCTGTATGAGGCTGGTTCCCTCTTTGCCGCACTGTGGGCTTGGCTAGCCTGGTTGGGTCAGTGGATCTGCTGTTCTGAACAGTTGTGCTGGATGTTGTCTGGCTGAGGGCCCTTCATACTGTTTAGCACAGAGGCTGCACAAGTTTATATTTGCATCAGCAGTAGATAAGAGTTCCTCTTTCTCTGTGTCCTCCCCAACATTTGTTGTCAGTTGTTTTCTTGGTGGTAGCCATTCTGATTGGGGTGGAATGAAATCTCAAAGAAGTTTTGTTTTGTTTTGTCTTTTTTGAGGAGTCTCACTCACTCTAGCCCAGGCTTACCTGGAACTCACTTTGTAGTCCTAGGTTGGCCTGGAATTTACAGTAATCCTTTTACCTCTGCCTCCCAAATGCTGGGATTAAAGGCATGTGCCACCATGCCTGGCTTTTATTAAAACTTTTATATATACATATACTTTAAATTTTTAGTATATTTTTTGTTAATGGGTAGAAATTTACTTAGTTCTACTCAACTAAATATCAAAGCAGTTGACAATTCAGTTTTATCAAAATATCCATCTAAGTGGACATGCTGGCTTGTGCCTTTATTCCTAGCAGTCAGGAGGCTGAGGTAGGAAATCACCTTGAGTTTGAGGCCAGTCTGGAGTTAGTTAAAGGGTGAGTTCCAAATTAGCCTGAGCTGGAGAGAAACACTGACTTGAAAAAAAAAATATATGTGTGTGTGTGTGTATACATACATACATATCCAGTTATGTATAGTAGTACTATAAACTTCAATTATTGTTTATAGATAGATACTTTAAGCTGGGCTTTTTCAACAGGATGATTTTTAAAAATTTATTAAGAAGCTTTAAGTTCTAACAACTTGAACAGTATCCCACTTAAATAATATTGTTGTCATATGAACTAGGAGAGCTGTGGAATTTGTGGCTGTTTTTGCCAGGGTTTTAGAAGTGATGAAGTATGTCCAGATCTCTGTCTCTTGTTAAGGTCTCTATTCCTGATTCTCAGCTGGAAACAAGCAGTCATAAAGGGCTTTAGGGGATTTCTTCCTCAGACTTCAAGTGAAGCTTGCAGTAACTTACTAACCAAATGAAGAAAGTCATTTCAATAAACATTTATTTACATTTTCTTTTGTTCTTACAAATTTATTATGAAAATTTGTCAAATAGTTATGTAAATCTTAACAGTGAAATGACAAAGGACAAAACTGCTTAAGCAGGAACTATATTTTGGCAACTTTCCACATAACTGCATCAGAAATGGCTGTAGGTCCAGGCGGTACAATTTGTTAAAGCTGGAAACCATTAGACGTGCAATAGAGAAGGATGATATAAATCTCTTCAGGCTCTGAATTTACTTTGAGGTATTTCATTAATATTGATTATTTATATAGTTTTTTTATTCTACTAAATGAATTTCAGTGTATAATAACTATGATAGCAGTACAGTAAAAAAATTAGAACAGCATGTTTTTATGGCTTTTGACTTGTTCTTTATTACCTAGCTATGGCTTTGGTTCAACAATCTTTTTTTTTCCCAAGTCTCTGAACAAGAAAAAGATCCTGCATCTTTCAGCTACTATGATTAATAGTAGTAGATTAATAGATAATAGTTGATAATATTAATAGTAGTATATTAATAGATAATGGTTGCTCAATTTTCAGTAGAAATTGTTTCTTATATTCTAAATATCCCACACATCCTGTTTCATTCATTTTACTGTCCCATATTCTTTATTACCTAACACCACAAGTAATTTTATTCTTTTATTTTTTTTAATTTGTAAGCAGAAAGAGAAGAGACAAACAGAAAGAATGGGCACACCAGGGCCACTGCAAACGGACTCCAGATTCCTGTGCCACTTTGTGCATCTGGCTTTACGTGGATATTGGGGAATTGAACTCCAGTCATTAGGCTCTGTAGTCAAGCACCTTAACTGCTGAGCCATCTCTCTGGCCCCTAGTTTTATTCTTTCTATTGAGATAATTCATGTACTATAAAATTCACTCTTTTGAAGTACATAGAGTAGTTTTTTATGTCACAGATAGTAAAATCATTACCACTGTCTATTTGTAGAATATACTAATCACCCCAGAAATAAACCTTGTCCTGTTCATAGTTACCAATTTGTTCTCTCCAGAAGCTTACCTATTCTGTCCTTTTCATATTAATGGACTCATACAATATGTTGTGTCTTTTATGTTTAACATCTTTCACCTACAATAATGTGGCAGTGCTTCATGCTTTTTTACAGCTGAATACCTTTCTACTGTGTGGGCATATTACTCAGTGGACATTTTTGTTGGTTCCACTTTTTGATTTTTATTAATAATGCTGCTATGAACATATATGTATAAGTTTTTATTTCAGTATATGCTTTCACTTTTCTTGCTATATACCTGAAGGTGGAATTGATAAGAGTATATAGTAATTCATGGTTTTAATTTTTTCCATTTATTTATTTGCATGCATGTGTATGTGTGTATGAGTATGTGGGTGCTGTGTTTGGCTTTATGTGGATGCTGGGGAATAGAACCAGAATCAGCAGACTTTGAAAGCAAGTGCCTGTAACTAATGAGCCATCTCTTCAGCACAGTAATTTTATATTTAATTTTTTGAGAGACTGTGTTCTGAAGTGGATACATTATCTTATATTCGCACAAGCAATGTTTGAGGATCCTTATTGCTTTGCCCATGTGACCAGCACTTGTTATTGTATGTTATCCTAAGTGGATGTGAAAATAGTCTTGTGATTTGGCTTGTTTTTCCCTAATTATCAATGATTAGAGCATCTTTTAATGAACTTATTGGACATTTTCATGTATTCTTTGAAGAAACATATATTTAAGTCCTCTGGTACATCTGAAAAATATTTTATTTACTTATTTGAAAGAGAGAAGCCGGGCGTGGTGGCTCACACCTTTAATCCCAGCACTTGAGAGGCAGAGGTAAAAGGATCGCCGTGAGTTCAAGGCCACCCTGAGACTACATAGTGAATTCCAGGTCAGCCTGGACTAGAGTGAGACCCTACCATGAAAAACCAAAAAGAGAGAGAGAGAGAGAAAGAGAGAATGGGTGTGCTAGGGCCTGTAGCCACTGCAAACAAACTTCAGATGCATACACCACTTTGTACATCTGGCTTTACGTGGGTACTGAAGAATCGAACCCAGGTCCTTTGGCTTTGCAGGCAAATGTCTTAACTGTTGAGCCATCTCTCCAACCCCATCTTATCTTTTTTTAAATGTCCCATCAGTGGGATCATTCAGTATGTAGTCATTTCTATGTTATATTTTTGGGTTTCATTAGGTTAGCTGTTTACATTTGTGCACACTCCTCAGAGACTATCCAAAGTTGTGCCTTGGCAAAATAAAGGCTGCTATATAAATCACTGATGTTTGGATCTACCACTGATAACTGAAATTGCAAATGCTAAATCCATGAAGGTCAGTGACCTACTGTTCATGTAATTGTTCTTATCATAACACTTTATACATCAGTTAAAATAGAATAGTTCAAATTTAGGGTCATCCTATATTTCCCTAGAGAGTTTTTATAAGTATAGTACTGGCAAATTCTTTTGAATTTTACTATTTTTTTATATTTATACCACAGAATAGAAAGCACAGAAACATACCCTCACATTCACTGACACTTGACTTTTAATAAAAACACTAATGCAGTCCAATGGGGGAGAGGGACCTCTTCAGCCAACAGTGCTAGGACAGGCTAGAGTGAGACCTTACCTCAACCCTTCCCCCAAAAGAAAAACAAAACAAGATAGATAAACAGATAGATAGATAGATAGATAGATAGATAGATAGATAGATAGATGGTGGGTGATAAAAGAAAGAAAGGTCCTTTGAGACAGGTGTGGTGGAACACATTAGTGCTGTAATCCCAGTACTAGGGAGGCAGAAGCAGTTTACTCTCTGTGAGTTCAGACCAGCCTGGTCTATGTAGCAAAAACCCGGTCGGCCAGGGCTACTTGGTGAGCCACTGCCTCAAAAAGAGAGAGAGAGAGAGAGAGGTAGAGGAGGAAGAAGAAGAAATAGAATAAAGAAGAAGAAAAAAAACAGCCTTTGTGGTTAATGAGATATTGAAGTATATTCTGAATTTCATCTGCTGTAGAAGATAGTCCCTGTTTAGCAACAAGCTTATATACTTCATTGGCTAAACTGAGTATATTAGTAGTATATATGTGGAGAGGGGGAAACAGGCATTGGATTGAGATTCTGAGTGTCCTAGCAGAAGTAAAGAAACAAGGAAGTAGTTCTAAACTCTGTGGTCCAGATTTCCAGAACAGTGAGACTCTTGCCTTCCCATTGTCATGGGAGTATGGCCTCAGTAGGAGAGTTCAGATGGAAATGCTTCTCTTGAGGTCTGACTCTAGGGTAATGTGGAAAGGGAAGTCCTATGACAAACACCTTCTCCCTTCTTTGTTCCTAAGCCTGCTAGGTAGGATTTGGTTTTCCTTTATGTGCATTATAATTCTGTTTGCTGTCTATGCATACTGACACAGGCTCTATATTCAGCCTGCCTGTCTAGCCTCATAGAAGTGCACTGAGAACACTAATTACAGAGATAAATTGGCTCTTTGTGTGCATGACTGATCAAGAGCAAAATACCTTAATTTCAGATGTCTTCAGAGAGATTTTTTTTTCTTTAACTTTTGCCTTTAAGAGGAAGATTATAAAGCATTATCATTACTTCAGGTCAGAATTATATTGATTTTGGTCAAAGGTTGTTGTTGTAAGACTTACAAATAGAAAAAAAGTATCTAAAGATAAATTATAAAGATCAAAGCAGTTAAAATTAAAGTGAGTCTGAATGTAAGCATAGGTGTGGTTTTAGAATCATAAAAGAAATCATCCATGCACAAAGGTCCTGAGTTGGGAAATGGGAAGGAGTGTAAGCAGCATTTTGTCCTTTTAATTCTTTTTAATTATAGCTTCCAGAGTAGTTTTAATTTTAATGTGTTTAGTGAAAAGAAGGGACTAAAGTAAAGTATTTGTAAACTAGATTTGGCCCATTCCCCCATTGATTACAATTAGGGTTATTCAGGGTTGGGATCACAGGAGTATGTCACCATGTCTGGATGTCCTCTGCCCTTTCCATATAATCTAATTACTAATCTTTGAAATGCCTCTCAAATCTAGCTAGCCCCATCCTCATGCTCATGTACATTCCCAACCAGTATTTAAAAATACACATTATTAATTAGCTGGTCCTACTAGATCATAGTTTTAGTCCAGCATTCAGAAATCTAAGGTAAGAGAATCACTGTGAATTTGAGGCCAGCCTGGGCTACAGAGTGAGTTCCAGGTCAGCCTTGGCTAGAGTGAAACCCTGTCTCAAAAATAAACAAATAGGGCTAGAGAGATGGCTCAATGACTAAGGCACTCACCTGCAAAGCCTAATAACCCGTGTTCAATTCCCCTGTACCCATGTAAAACCAAATGTATAAAGTGGCACATGCATCTGGAGTTCATTTGCAGTGGCTAGATTCCCTGGTGCATTCATTCTCTGTCTCTGTCTCTCTCTTTCTACTCACAAATTAATAAATTAATAAATAAAACAAATATATGTATATATACATATATATTTATTGCTATTGTTATTGTTATTATTAAAACACTCCAGTGACTGAGGTAGGAAGGTCCCTGTGAGTTCAAGGCCAGCATGGGCTACAGAGTTCTAGGTCAGCCTGGGCTAGAGTGAGACCCTGCTTCAAGAAATCAAATAATAATAATAATAATAATAATAATAATAATAAGAAGAAGAAGAAGAAGAAGAAGAAGAAGAAGTAATAGTAGTAGTAGTAGTACTAGCAGCAGTAGCAGCACTCCAAGTTTCTAAAGTAAAATCTTCCATTCTCTCTCCAAAGTCTACTTTGTGAGAGTAACCATTATTTCTGTTTACCGTATATATTGCCTGATGTTTTTCCCCTTTACCTTCCATTTTCTTCTCTTCTTTTTTCTTTTGAGACAGGATCTTATGGTGTAGTTCAGACTAGTCTTGAACTCACTAAATAGCTCAAGCTAGCCTTGAACTCATGAGTCTCCTGCCTTGGTCTCTGAAGTGAGTACTACCATCACCAAATATTTTCTATGCATTTCTAAGTATGTAGAAATCATCTTAAATACTTTTTAATATCTCTTGTGTGAACTATTGCTCACTGTCATTAGCCCATCTCCACTCTGGCTGGTGCCAATGTTCTCTTCCTAACTAGCACATCTGACCTTGCTTAAAGACCTTTCCTTATTCTATCTTGCCTGTAGCATATGAGCCAGTCCTCAAAGAATCTACCTATGGGCCCTGCATAGACTGGCTCCCATATTGATCTCCACTTGCCTTGCATCTTGTCTCCAGTGTCACCTTTTCTCATGTCTTATCTTTTCTCAATATCATTGTGTGTGTATTTTATATATATATATATATATATATATATATATATATATATATATATATATTACACACACATACATATGTACTCAACCTCTTCTGCATTTAGCATTCGTGCTATCTGTTGTCTCCTTATTAAAGGAGTCTTTTGTGGTTAGGCAGTCAGTAGAGTACTTGCCTATAATGAACAAGGCCCTGGGTTCATTCCCCAGCACTGCATTAAAACACACACACACACACACACACACACACACACACACACACACACACCGGGCATGGTAGCATATGCCTGTAATCCCAGCACTTTGGAGGTTGAGATAGCAAGTTCAGGGCCAGCAAGGCTAGACTACATGAGACTGCTTTTAAAAAAAATTTCCCTTAATTTTGCCTAACAGAGGTATATGTTCTGGTGTGAATGTGAAATATCTGCCATAGACTCACAGGTTTAAAATACTTGGTCCCCAGCTGGTGGTACTCTACTGGAAGGTTGTGGAACCTTTGGACATGGGCCTAGCTGACAGATGTAGGACCACATGGGTGAGCCTTGACGGTTCTAGGCTGGGTCCGCTTCTGGCTGAAGCTCTGTTTTTGTTCTGCTATAAACAAACTGCACCTCAGTCTTCTGTCATCATGAACCCAGCAACTTTGGGTGCCATGCCTTCCCTACCATAATGGACTGTGTCCTCTGAACAGTGAGTCAAAATAAACCTTTCCTCCCTTAAGTTGCTTCTGTTTGTCCATGGCAATGTGAAAGTAACTAATACAGAAATTGTACCAGAATATTACTGTTCCTGTACTAAAACCAGACCATGTGCTTTGTAGGCCCTTGACATGGGTTTCAGGAGGAATGTGGCAAAGTTTAAAGCTGAGAACTAGAGAAGCCTTAGTTGTAGGCAGTTTAATGGATCAATCTAGTGTGAGTTCAGAAGATGAGAGTGCCAGTAGAAACATGGATAGTTTCAGAGGGGAGCAAGGGCTTTATTGTGATTCAAGGCTAGAGGCCATTCTGCCAAATAATATGGCTATATTTGGCCCATGTCCTAAAATTTTGAGAGAGATAATTTGTATTATAGAGAAAATTTCAAGTCAGCATAGCCTTCAGGCTGAAGCATGTTTTCTGCTCACAGCCTTTCACTAGATTTACAACAAGAGATAGCACAAGATGTGAAAATGTGCATTGTGGCTGGAAAACGAGCTTGAACCTGGTAAAATTACAGGCAAGGCTGGTGTTGACAAAGGGGCAGCTATAATTGTTAAAGAGATAAGTAACCTAGAAGAGCAGCTTCTCACTGTACCAGGACACTAGGAAAGATGCCTTGAGCAAGACCCCACCATCAAGGGCTCCAGGGTGTTAACCAAAAATAATTTCAAAAACATCATTTGAAAAGAGAATGCCTGAAAAGATAGTCTGTGGGGTACCCTGCTGGAAGGTAGAAGCCTAGGGAAATGTTTGCCCTGATTCAGCTGCCCAGGCATGCAGAGACCACTGTAGCCGTGACATAAGGGGACTAGGCTACGTCTCAAGCTGGCAACTAAACCTGGCATCACCTGTTTTGTATGCAAGATGTAAAAGTGATGGGGTTGTGGAGGTTTGTACAAAAATTCTAGAAAGTCTCTGCGGCCATGCAATGTGAAGCAGGGTTGGATTCCCTTCAGAGAAACCCTGAGAAGTCAATTTGTAAAAGCTATAAGGTGAAATCTAAGGAGACCTCCTGGTGTTGGAGACGGCAGGAATGTGATATAACTGTCAAGGAAAGCTGCACGCCCAAGTATATCTGGCCTCAGGGAGGACAGATGTGCTGCAAATAGCAGGGATATAGTGGCACTGCCACCCAAGCCCAGTGGAGTTTACATAATGGATGCTGTACTGTATGGTGTTTGCTATAAAAGTTCAGTCTGGCTCTGGTATTTTAGTGACTGCTTTGGGTAGTGTAATGTGCCAGGCACTGTAGTATAATATAAAGGATAAGGTATCTGTTATGCTTATCCTGGATAGCAAAGACTACCGAATAGTAAATTCTGGAGGAGATAATCTAAGTCTCTGGCCATACATACTACTCTGAAAGCCAATCTCATCTGATGTTGGGAGCTAAGCAGGATCAGGCCTGGTTAGTACTAGGATTCAACACCTACTAGGAATACTGGGTACTGTAAGCTTGTTAGGCCTTGTGGTGCATGCCTTTAATCCCAGCACTCTAGAGGCTGAAATAGGATTGCTGTGAGCTTGAGGCTAGCCTAGGCTACAGGGTGAGTTTCCAGTCAGCCTGGATGAGAGTGGGATTCTGCCTTAAAAAAAAGTAATAATCCTATCAGTTATTTTAAATATTCTTTTGTATATTTATGCCAGGACTATATAGAGTATGCTGAGTACATACTGGATCACTGAACTACCCCCCAGCCTATTACTTTTTTTTAAGGAAGGATCTCACTCTAGCCCAGGCTGACCTGGACCTCACTCTATAGTAGTCCCAGGCTGGTCTCAAATTCACAGCAATCCTCCTACCTCTGCCTCCTGAGTGCACCACCACACCTGGCCACATTTTTCTTTCTTTCTTTTTTTTTTTCTTTATTGTCCATAATGAGTTACATTGTTTAGTGGGCCAACCATGAGTTGTTATCCCCAATTCCCCGTTGCCCCTCCTCCCCATCCCCAGTCAGCTGGATATCCTCCTCCGTGGGTCGTCTGTATCAGTCTTTGTGGTAGGGGACCACAGTCTTCAGCCGGGTTCTCATGACCCAAGTGTGTTGTTACTGAGGGGTGCCATGCCTCTGGATAGTCTCCCCCACCACGGCTCTTACAATCTTTCCGCCTCCTCTTCTGCTCAGTTCCCTGAGTCGTGGTGGGTGAGTATTGAAGCTGCTTTGGTGTTGTGAGCTTAGGGGTTTTTGTGTCGAGATTCGTTGGTTTCTGTCACACTGGCTTAACCTTTGTTGATTGAATGGCTATGGATGTGGGGTCCCTTGTTCATCCAATCATTCTCTGTGGGGTTCCATGTGGATCCTCCCCCATATGACTGTGGTGGCTCTTCTCATGCCAGGATCTCAGCTTTCTGCCTGCAGTTGGTTGGTAGGGTTATATGGGCCACAGATCCTTCGCTATATCCTGAAAAATACAAACATAATCTCCATCAGAGAATGAGGTCAGTATCGGTTAACAAATATACAACAATCTGGATTACCTAGCTTCTATTTTCAAAAGCCTCCCCGGCAGACACTGAGCATAGTGCATCTTCTCTTGGGAGCCCACGAGTATGGGATCTGGTGCATATCGCCCTGAATCCTTGGTTCCAATCGTAACCAGCCCCCAGATGGCAGTTAGTGCAGTGCTGGAAGACAGTTCACAAGCTGCCAGGGGAAGCTGAACAACGACAGCTGGTGTAAACAGACCATTGACATGAAACACAGTCTGAGGCCATGAGTAGGCTGACCACACCTCCTACTGGGAGAGAAAAGGAAACCAAGAAAGGAGCAATTGTGCAATGGAGGAGCCTGGGCCAGGGGGAAACAATCAACAGCTATTAAATTCGGCCAAATATTCCACTCAGTGAGGGGGAACCCTTGACTGGGCACATTTTTCTAAAAGTGAAAATTTTCTCTTATATTTTAGAAGCCAAAGTGTATTTTGGCAGTAGAAACTTAAAAATTGCTTTGCTTTAAAATCAAATTGGAAAGGACATGTGGAGCAAGTCAGATAACCTATGGAAGGTTAATACATATAGACACTGAGGATGCCCAAAGTAGTCCAAAGCAGAAACCAGAGATTCTTCAGAGCTCAACAGTAAAGCAGACTTAAAACTTACCCACCATGACTTGGAAATTTTCAGAAGAAGTGCTGGAAAGATTGTAAGAGCCATGGTGGGGGAGAATATCCAGAGACATTGTCCCCCTCAACAACAACATACACACACACAAAAAAAAAAATTGGGCTACATCTTGTGCAATTCATAACTGTTGTAGTCAGCTTTCTAGTTGTTGCGCAGAAAGAACCCAAGCAAAAGCAGCTTGTGGAGGAATGGGTTTATTTGGCTTACAGACTCGAGGGAAGACTCATGGCAGGGAAAATGATGGCATGAGCAGAGGGGTGGACATCACCTCCGCCACAGCACTGCAAACAGCAGCAGGAGAGTGTGCTAAATACTGGCAAGGGGAAGCTGGCTTATAACCCCATAAGCCCACCCCCAACAATACAGCTCCAGTGAAGTTGTAAAACCCAAACTGCCATCAGCTGAGGATCGATCATTCAGAACACATTTGTTTGTGGGGGACACCTGGATCAAACCATGACACCATCCCATGGACTGTTCCAGAAATCCCACTAAGGAGGGCCCTTAGTAGGTTGGGGCCAGGGAGGAGGAAAATGGGGGTACCAACACAAGATTTGTTCATACTGTGTGTTTAATAATTAACAGTAGGGCTGAAGAGATGGCTTAGCGGTTGAGGCGTTTGCCTGTGATGCAGAAGGACCTGAGTTTTGATTCCCCAGTGCCCATGTAAAGCCAGTTACACAAGAGGGTGCATGTGTCTGGTGTTCATTTGCAGTGGCTGGAGGCCCTGTCATGCCCATTCTCTCTCTCTCTCTCTCTCTCTCTCTCTCTCTCTCTCTCTCTCTCTCTCTCTCTCAAGTAAATAAAATATTTAATAAAAAATAATTAACAGTAAATAAATTTTCAAAAAGAAAAAGAAAAAAAAGGACATTAGGCTGGGGATATAGCTTAGTACAATACTTGCCTAGTAGTGGAGTGTTTGCCTAGCATACATGAGGCCCTGTGTTCCATTCCCTGTAGCTCACACACAAAAGGAAAAGAACCTTTGCTGATAGGTGAGATGTGATAATGCTAAAGTAGTATAAGGAAAAATTTTAGTGTATCATTTTAACCCCTTTGTTTGGCGATACTGGGATAGCACATGGTAGGCATTATTTATACGTGATTAAACAGAGCCTGGCATGGTGGTACATGCATATAATCCTAGCACTGGGGAGACCGAGGCAGGAGAATGAGTCAGAGGCTAGATTGGGCTACATAGCAAGTTTCCAGCCAGCCTGGGCTATATAGCAAGACTCTGACTAATTTTTTTAATATTTAAGAGAGAGAGAGAGAGAGAGAGAACATTCCAGGGCCTCTTGCCACTGCAAATGTTGCATGTGCTACTTTGTGCATCTGGCTTTACATGGGTACTGGGGAGTCGAACCCTGGTAAACAAGCACCTTTAACTGCTGAGTCCTCTCTCCAGCCTGAAAAAAAAATTTAAATATAAACTCCTGAGTTACAATTTTTGTAATAGGTGTGTCATATGTGTTTATCTGCCGTATGCATTGGTACTGAGGTTATGAAACAATGAAAATACAGGTTTATAGTTGCTGTTTAAAAGTATTTTCTTGACATATCAAATTGATATTTTCTATAGCATAAGTTTTACTGAATAATGATTAACTGAATATCTTTGCCTACCTTTGCTAAATGGTTACCCATATACTAAGTACAATGTTGGAGTTTCGTTTAAAGCTTTCACATTCGAAAATTAAAATGAATTTTCCTCTATCTGTATTATATAGGAGAATTTTAATAATACTAAAAGAACTGGTTTAAGAATTAGGCAGGTTTTTGTTTGTTTGTTTTTCTGAGAATGAAATGCTCCGTTTGTATTGGTGATTCCACTGTGATGACATTGTCTGTTTCCTACTGAAGAAACTCTTCACTTGCAGAGAGCAGCTATTTGAGTCCATTTTCCCACAGCTGCCTTGGCGTGAGTGATCTTTTACTGTGTTTCAAAAAAAAAAAAATGGGCAGGGATTAGAGAGGAGAGAACCCGACCAGGACATAACCTCTGCTACATTCCTTTTAAGAAACTGAATGGGAAATGGTAAATCCCCAAACTGGATTAGTAAATAATCTCATGGTTTGTGGCATCTGCTAAAATAAATCAATGAGCAGACTGCATTCTTACACCAGAAACATCAAGAGTAGAGTAATTAAAGATGGACATTAAACTCACTAATGGTTGGAGAGGCACATTTCATAAACAAAGAAGAAAAAATTATTCAAGATGTACATAATATTAATTGCCTAAGGCTTGAAATTTGAAACCCCTACAACCTTTTATTTTTACGAGATTCTGTTTCTTCTTTGACCAGTATGGCCCAGAGATGCCAAAAGGCTGGACACTCCTGCTTTGCAACTTCAATTATTTTTTTGTTTTTTTGAGGTAGGGTCTCACTCTAGCCCAGGCTGACCTGGAATTCACTATGTGGTCTCAGGCTGGCCTTGAACTCATAGTGATCCTCCTACCTCTGCCTCCTTAGTGCTGGCATTAAAGGTGTGCGCCACCACACCGGCTGCAACTTCAAATCTTTAATTATGTTATCTTTTTATAATACCTGAATTTGAAATGTGTAAATATATCTTTTGTGGTACCTCTTTAATTTTTTCTTTTCTTATTTTTTAATAGAAGTAGACATAATTTAGTATCAAATTGCAGATATCCAAAGAAGTTACTTTATTCTAGAAAACAAGTGCCTTTTGCCCTCAGTCTTTGGAGGAAGTATTTAACTAATTTTTCAAGGATTTGTTTGAAGTTGACTACTTTAAAATAAAGATGATATATAAGTGGTTGATTTTACCTTTATTTTATTTATTTATATTTGGACTTTTTTTTTTTTTTTTTTTTTGAGATAGGGTCTAACTCTAGCCCAAGCTGACCTAGAACTCACTCTGTAGTTTCAGGCTGGCCATGAACTCACAGGGATCTTCTCTGCCTCCCGGGTGCTGATATTAAAGATCACTATGCCCAGATGATTTGCTACCTCTCTTAATATAATTGGTAAACTTGATCAGTGTGATCACTGTTGATTATGCTGCTTTTAGTGGTTTTTTAATTTGGTTTTGGTTGTGCTGGGGATTTTTTTCCATTTATTTGTTTGTACATGTATGTACACACATCACAGGGCCTTTTGCCACTGCAAACATAATCCAGATGCATGCACCACTTTTTTGGTCTGTTTTTATGTGGGTACTGGGAAATGGAATCCAGGCCAACAAGGCTTTGCAAGCAAGTACCTTGAGCCACTGAGCCACCTCCCCAGCCTGGTGCTATGGTTTCAACTCAGAGCCTTGAGCATATAGAGCAAGTGCTCTACCACTGAGCTGACCCGTCCACTCCCCTGCTCTTGTAGATTATAATTTTAGGAGAAATATTTTTAAGAGTTCAAGATAAACTGGGTGTGATGGTACATACCTATAATCCTGGGTAGTACTGGATAGTCTGAGACTAGCCTACCTACATAGTAAGACTCTGTCTCTAAATTAATAAATTAAGAAAGATTTAGTTTCATATGTGAAAAGTATTTGTAGATTATGATGGGCACATTCATTTATCCCTTGAATACATTGTGTTCTATGTTCTCCTGTTCAGTGCCTATGCTCAAGATGGTCCTGTGCTTTGAATATGGCCTCTTGTTCTCACCATTCCTGGACCCTAGGCTACTCATTCACATTCTATTCATTTGAAATGTCCCATCAGTGCTTTGTGTAGCTCCTATGTCATATTTTTCATAAATGTAAATATGATAAAATATTTATGAGATATAAATTTAATTATGTATTTCAGCAGTCCTATACCCAGAGAAAATAAACATGTTTATACCAAAACATTATGAGGGAAGGGGAAGTTCTGAGGATCAAACCTAGGGCCTTGTGCTTGTTCAGAAGGGTTGGGGATTAAGCCTCAGGCTTGTGCATGCTAGGCAAGTATTCTACCAACTGAGCTGCATCCTCAGCCCAACATTATAATCTGTAATAACCAAAAGGTGAAAGTAAC
This sequence comes from Zapus hudsonius, assembly GCA_004024765.1. Classification (NCBI taxonomy): domain Eukaryota; kingdom Metazoa; phylum Chordata; class Mammalia; order Rodentia; family Dipodidae; genus Zapus; species Zapus hudsonius. Next base: position 16,174 of record PVHP010030133.1, read on the forward strand.
CAAATGTATATCATTTTTATTTTTAGTGTATGGGTGGGTGGTATGAGTGCAGGTGTGCATGTGGAGGTCCGAGGACAACTTTCAGTCAGTCCTCACTTTCTACCTCCTCTAAAGTGGGATTTCTTATTCACTTGAGTAACTGGTCAGGTAGCTTCCAGGAAATTTTTCTGTCTGTCTCCCTTCTGGTGGTAGGTGCACTGGGCCCACCACAGCTTCAGGCCTTTACATGAAGTCTGGAAATCTGAACTCAGAGTTGCACGACAAACATTTTATCCACTAAGCCATCTACCCACCCCCAAATAGGCTATATTTATGGACCATTATTTGATTATAAAAAGGAATGCGGGCCAGTCGTGCTAGCACATGCCTTTAATCCCAGCACTTAGGAGGCAGAAGTAGGAGAATTGCCTTGAGTTTGAAGCCACTCTGAGACTTGAGACTACATAATGAAAACCAGGTCTGCCTGGGCTAGAGTGAGACTACCTTGAAAGACTAAAAAAAAAAAGAATGAAGTACTAATATGTGCTGTGGCCTATAAAAATCTTGAGACCATGCTAAGTGAAAGAATCAGTTACAAATAACTACATGCCTATATATATATATATATATATATATGATATTATAATTTCATTTGTATGAAATGTCCAGAATAGGCAAATCTATGGAGACAGAAAATAGGTTAGTACTTACTTAGGGGTATTAGGACAATGAAAGAGTAGAGAATGTTGCTTAAGGGTACAGTGTTTCCCTCTGAAGTAGTGAAAATGTGTTAAAATTGTTGACTGGATATGATGGCTCACACCTTTAATCCCAGCACTCAGGAGGCTAAAGTAGGAAGATTCCCATGAGTTCAAGGCCAGTGCAGGCTACAAAGTGAATTCCAAGTTTGAACTAGAGTGAAACTCTACTTCACAAAACAAACAAAAAAAAAACTGATGGATGCATATATTGTTGAATATAATAGAAATAATTCAATTCTATACTTCAAGTAGTCAAAGTTTAAGGTATGTGAATTGTATCTCAACAAAGCTCTTTTTAAAAACAAATAAAAACCAGTACTTCCTATCCATGCATATTGCTCAGACTTTTGTAAGGTGTCCACCACAGTCTGATTATTAGTATTTACTTAAGAAATTGGTTTTCTCGTGAGTCATGATGCTTCACAAAATAGGTAGAATATCTTTTGGTATTTCCTAACAAGCATACTGTTTTATCTGTAGTAAATATAAGTGAATTTTTTCACAGTTAAGTTTTTTACCCATAAAATCAGAATAAAAGAAAACAATTGAATGTTGCCACCAAATATTTTTCCAGAACTGCAGTATATAATTTTACATTTAATTCTTTTTTGGAAAATAAATATTTGCTCTCACATTATTTTCCCACTTCCATTTACATGAGCCATTTATCACTTTATTTTTTTTTAACTATAAGAATATTCTGAAGCCAGGCGTGGTGGCGCATGCCTTTAATCCCAGCACTCGGGAGTCAGAGGTAAGAGGATTGCCATGAGTTCAAGGCCACCCTGAGACTACATAGTGAGTTCCAGGTCAGCCTGGGCTAGAGCGAGACCCTACTTTGAAAAAAAAAAAGAAGAAGAATATTCTGGGGCTGGAGATATGGCTCAGTGGTTAAGGTGCTTGCCTGCAAAGATTAACGGCCTGGATTTGATTCCCCAGTACCCACAAAAAGCCAGATGCACAAAGTGGAGCATACAGCTGGAGCTCATTTGCAGTGGCTGGAGGCCCTGATGTGCCTATTCTCTCCGTCTCTCTTCTCTGCTTACAAATAAATAAAACAAACATATATGTCAATTAAAAAAAAAGAATATTGTGGGCTGGAGAAATGGCTCAATGGTTAAGGTGCTTGCCTGCAAAGCCTAATGACCCAGGTTCGAGTCCCCAGTACCCATGTAAAGCCAGGTGTACAAAGTGGGACATGCATCTGGAGTTTGCAGCAGCTGGAGGCCCTAGTGCACCCATTCTTATTCATTCTCTCTGTCTCTCTCTACTTACAAAAAATAATATTTTAAAAGAATATTCTATTTTGTTTGTTTGGTTTTTGGTTTTTCAAGGCCCTCTATGTAATTTGTAATGTGTGTTAGTTTAATGTATGCTTTTTAAAAATCAATTTTGCCTTTGTAGCATTTGATTATATATTTTAGTGGAAATTTGAATTTAACCCTATTCAATTTTTGTTTTCTTTCTGCTGTATGTATTATTTTTGCAGTATTTACTGGAGATGAAAAGTTTAATTTTACCTCCAGAACACATTCTGAAACGCGGTGATAGTGAAGCAATCGCCTATGCTTTCTTTCATCTCCAGCACTGGAAACGAATAGAAGGTGCTCTTAACCTGTTGCAGTGCACGTGGGAAGGCAGTAAGTACTCTGTCCAAGTGTAGCCCTCCTCTCTCACCATTCACTGCATTACAAGCAGTCATTCTGAATGAAGTGGTCGCATTTCTTCCAGGACTTATATAGATTGGTTTCAAGTGAACTCAGTGGCATTAAGTGTGGTTTATTGATAAAAGAGATAGCTAGTGTATATTAATGCCACCTACAGGAAAAGCAAAAACAAAAAATTGCTATGGTATTTCACTAAAGTTAAACATAATGAGAGCAAATGAAAATGTGACTGGAGAATTGAACCCCTACTAGGCTAGCTAGTAGGCTTTGAAAGCAAATACCTTTAACCACTGAGCCATCTTCCCATCCCCCTTGTTTTTTGTTTTTTTTGTTTTGTTTTGTTTTGTTTTGTTTTGAGATAGGTCTCTCTGTGTTGCCAGGCAAACCCTGAACTTGAAATCCTGGGCTCAAGTGATCCTCCTGCTTTAGTCTCCTGAGTAGTTGAGCCTACAGGCGTATACTACCACACCCTATTGAAATGATTTAAGAGTGAAATAAGAAAAAAAAATCAGTTTATATATATATTTTTTTTTTCAAACTGTTAAGCTCTTAGAACATAAATATTTTTGCATCTATATGTGGTGTGGTATGTTATATGTAGTGTATGCATGTGTGTGTTCAGATGTGCACACATGTGCTTTTATGTGGCAGCCAAAGGTGAACTTTGGGGACCCTTCTCTATCACTAAACCATAAACTTTCTTGAGATGGGATCTCTCTCTTAACCCACAGCTACCATTTTATTGGTTTCTCCCCACCCCCACCCCTGTGTGGACTGGGGTTACAGCCATGTATAACCATGCCTAGTTTTTTAAGTGGGTTCTGGGCTATTGGCACTTAAGCAGACGTGGCTCCTCTCAGGCCCTCATAATTCAGCAGCAAACTGTCTTAATGGCTGAGCCATCTCCCCAGCCCAGAACATAAACTTTGAAAGTTGTTTGGCCCCATTAATTAATAAGTAGAATTGTTAGATATTTCATTCTATAAAAATTACTGAGTAGGGCTGGAGAGATGGTTCAGCAGTTAAGGCAGTTGCCTGCAAAGCAGAAGAACCTGAGTTCGATTTCCCAGTACCCACATAAAGCTAGATGGTCACAAGGTGGCGCATGTGTCTGGAGCTCATTTGTAGTGCCTGGAGGCCCTGGCATGCACATTCTTTCTGTCTGCCTCTTTCTCAAATAAATAAAAAAAATATTTTTTTAAAAAATTACTGAGTAGAGGATGTAGCTCAGTGATAGAATATAAGCTTAATGTGAATAAGTCCCTGGGTTCAATCCTTATCACCATCATAATCAATAAGACGTGAAGGGCATCATTATTCATGGACCATAATTGTTTGGGAAGTTCTGCAGTAACGATTTTCTAATGGTCATATACTATGCCTGATACTAACAATAAAAATACAAATAAAATTGAGGTTATGTACTTGAGGAATTGAATGTCTTTGAATAATAAGGCTTTCTCTATAAGCCCCTCAAAATGAGGTACTTTCTCATTTATTTTGTGTATGTCTTTACTTCCTGATATTCTGTTTGGCACATAAGGGGTTTTAAATAAGTATATAATTTATGCCCTACCTCATGCATCTTAATGAATTGTTTCCTTGTGTTCTCAATGATTTGCTTAATGATATTAGGCAAATAACTACTTTTTTATTGTGATAAACCAAAATTATTATTTTTGACAAAATCCTGAGCCAACCATTAAAAGAAAAACAAAAGCCTTACCATTATTTTGGCTAGTGCTTAACTAATGGAATAGGTCAACAATTTCTTCTTTGATTGCTCTGTAGTCAGGAGGCAAACAAGGCCAAACGGTGAACATTTCAGGCTTTGTAGGCTATCTGGTCTTCATCACAACTATTCAATTCTTATAGCATAAAAGCAACCAGGGATAATACACAAATTATCAGCATTGAATGCATTACAATAAAATTTTCTTTATAAAAGCAGTAAGTCAGATCTGGCCAAAGGACCGTACTTTGATGGTCCCTGAACCAGATTGAGCTATTCTCATAGAAAACCTTAAATGTTAACTGAGGAGTCAGGGAGAATTCTTTTATATTGCCAGCAAGTCCAGAATTATACACATTACAGTTTTATGAAGATTCCTGCAGCAAGCAGATTCTGTACTTGTGGAGTTAAGTCCATGCTTGTAATAAGACTGAGGCAAGGAAGAGCCCAGGCCATCTCATCATTCAGCACTCAGGCTAGACCACTGCTCTCTAAATGAATCCTGTTGTTTCCCCTAGTCGTACTTTGTTTTCTTTGTTTCTTTCATCTACAATGCCTTGCAAAAAACAAGATAAAATACTATGTGAAAGTTTTATGAAAATATATCTCCAAAGTAGTTTTGATTTATAGCATAGGATGATAAATGAGACAGAAGTGAATGGTAATGTACATTTTTTTCTTCAGCTTTTAGAATGATTCCATATCCATTAGAGAAAGGACATCTATTTTACCCTTATCCCAGCTGCACAGAGACTGCTGATAGAGAGCTATTGCCTAGTAAGTAAATAATTCAATTTTCTTCAACATACAAGTAATTGTTTAGATTACTTTTAGATTGGTTTCTGTATTAGTCACCTTTTTGTCACTATAATGAAATACCTGACATAGGCTACTTATAAAGAAAAAGATTTATTTAGCTCACAGTTTGGAAGGTCAAAGTACAAAGGGCAAAAGTTCAGGCTCTATAGTGAGTCTGCCCCTTGGCAGTATCATCTCAAGAAATGGGTACAATGTCAGGAGCATATGTAGGAAGGAGCAGGTGGTTATATCCTGAACCATATGAAGACAACAGACAGACAAGCTAACTTCCCACAATCCCTTCCAATAGCCTCCTCACATTGACCCAAGGACCTTCCACTAGGTTCCACCTCTTAAATGTTCGCTTTCCTCCTACTAGGGATTTTGATAGGGATTTTTGAATTTGTAGGTCAGTTTGAGGAAAATGCCATCTGGTTATTATTGGGCTTTCCCAGTGAAATTTATCCATTTATATTACTTTTATCTCAGCAATATTTTATTGCTTTTTCATTAAAAATATTTGCATATGGATAGCTGAGATTCTGGCAAGAGAGGACCCACCACAGTCATATCGTGGAGGATCCAAATGGAACCCCGCAGAGAATGACGGGATGAACAAGCGGCCCACAGCCACAGCCATTAAATCAACACAGGATAAGCCAGTGAGACAGAAACCAATGATTTCGACACAAAGACCTCTAAGCTCACAACCTTAAAGCAGCCTTAAT
>PVHP010030134.1:0-21909 GCA_004024765.1 Zapus hudsonius
TTTAACTAAATGCCTAGATAAATATGGGTCAATAAATATTCACAATTATTATTCTTACCAGGTTTTAAAATGTTTTAAAGCTTATTTAGCACTATTAAATAGGCATGAAAACACAAAAGCCTTAGGCAATTATCCAATGATTCAAATCTCCTACCTGCATTTTAATTATCTGAAAATTTTAAATGAAATGTTTGGTCCAGAACTAGCCAGAAAATTGCTTCAATTGGTACAACTTTGCCTTAGCATCCCAGTCATGATATTTAATAACTGTGACTTAAATAACAACCCGAGAGTGACCAGACTTATATACTGCTACTCCTATGATGGATTACCAAAGTATGAAAAGTCATCTCTCCCTGTCCTGTTAATGTACCTATAGGATTACAGGGAAGAATTGGATTTATTCCATTACTCTTATGCACAAAGAAGCTTCCTTTAGTTATTACAATCACATTTTTAGATTTACAGGAGTTTTCCTATCTATGATGTTTTCAGAATACTTTTCACTATATTCTGCAATATTGTTTAATCCACATTTATTTAGCACTCACTCTATGCCTTCTATTGAGAGATTTTTTTGGAAAGGGGCATAAAAATAAAATAAAAATAAGCAAAATGGAGAAAGCTAGGGTAGAAACACTTTTTTTTTCTGTATACAGCCTTCAAATGTTTGGTTATTTCTCAAGTTTACCCACAGACATATTATCATCTTGACTGCAATCATGTAGAAAATGAATAGGGTCTGAAGTACACAAAGACAATTTAATAAAACAAGCTTTCTTTTTTTAATGAAATCTTTGAAGAAAGGAATCATTCGACAGAGACTTGCCTTGTATTTACCCAGGTCATGAGGCATGTCAGCTTGTTGAGGAGCCTTTGGCAAGGAGTCCTTAATTAGAAATTCCTTGAGAGCTTCTCCCGGTAGGTGCTTCCCAAGACAAACAGATGAAACAACTCGGCAGAGAACCCCTTCCTAAGCACACATCCTTCAGGCTCAGGTGACCGAAAGGATTAAAGTGCTGGTAGCAAAAGAGCAAAGGTGTCTGTCATGATGGTGTGCTGGATTTTGAATGAGAGCGTGTCCCTCGTGGTAGTAGTAAGTATCCCTTTTGTAATTCAGCTTCAGGTACATGTATGTGTCCAAGCATCTGTGATTTACAGGATAACTTGTAAGGGAGCCTTAAAAGTCCCGAAATATTACTTTAGTTAAAATACTATATGTTAGCAAACATTCAGTAGATATATTTAATTTATCCTAATATAGAATTCTGTGAAGCTGTTTTCCAATTGAGTTCATTTTTAATTATTTTTAAAGTCAAGTAGCTTTGCATAATGTATGAATGTTTCTCTAAATCAAATGAAGGCTGTGAATTTACTCTACGAAATCAGAATTCTTTCCAGAGTGCACTTAGAGATGTTCTCCCTGTTCTTGCCATTGTTGTCAATCAACACAGGCTAAGAAGTATTTGTGCTTTTCACTAAATTATTTGAAATTGAGTCTATGTGCTTAAGATCTCGCAGAGTTGATCATTTCTGATCATTTGTGATCACTGCTAAAAACTAATCTATAGGAAATAAATACATGGGGCAATTCTGATTAATATTGGCACACTCTTCCTTTCGTTTTAAAAGAAGAACCTCAAGTGATTGTGAGGGAAGGAGAGGTTGAAAATCATATTGATCGGATCTCTTCTCATTCTACCCTAGCTTTCATGGCTGGCGGTCAATTTCTTTCTGTTTATTGACACATTCTGTTGGTATGAAGAAGAGGAGTCTTTCTTTTACACACGAGTTATTCTGGGTGTAAGTAGAGTCAGTGACCATACATCGTTGCTTCAGAAAATAAAATGCATTCTATTTTCCTGGGCTTCTTTGTTTTCACTGTGCCTCCTTCTTATATTTTTTCCCTATGGCTAGTCGACATTGTCATGGGCCCGAGCATCTGCAGTGTGCCTGAATTTTAACTGCATGCTAATTCTGTTACCTGTCAGTCGAAACCTTATCTCATTTGTGAGAGGAACAAGTCTGGTAAGTACTCAGATATCTGAACTGAGTTCAGTTGTTGTGACTCATTAGTATAAGGGCAATTGAAAACCAAAAGTGCATTTTCCTATTAAAATATGAAACACTGGTGAAAACCGAAAGTCAGTGTATCTAATTTGACACTGGTTTGGGCCACTGACTTCCTACATGGCTTTCAACTCCTTGTTCAACCTCTTCCCCCAGGGAGATGGAATGAAAGCTTGAACTGTTACTGTTTCTAACTGAAAGAAGAAATTAGCAGTTGAGACAAAGTACCACCCAGGAAACATCTGAGATCAAAGTTACTACAGTAATCACAAGACATCTATTTCAATCTGGTGATTTTTAACATCTCCATTCATAATAGTACATTCCCTAATTATATCAATTTCACAGTGCTGAATATCTACCTGTGTTTCTTATTAAATAGATGATGCAAAAAGTATGACCTTTAATAACTTTTACCCAAAGAAATAACTGTTATGGAATCATCATGATTTAACAAACGTTAGCTATACACACATTCTATCTGCATTCTTTGTGCAATAAAGAATAATTTATGGATGACTTAAAGCACATGGCTGAGTAGGAGAGTCCTCACCTTCCTGGTCTACATGAGCAAACCTACCAGAGGAGGCTACTAGATGTCTTACTCAAGTTTTGAAGCACAGAGAGACCTACTAATCCCATTACTTTTGTTGAATTGAAATACTAGCTAAGAAACATAACCTTTCCTTTTTCTGGGTGTCCAACTATGGGTTTTATATCCCATAGGCCTCCACTGAGCAACGTGGAGGCAGAACCTGAACCCGACTGGCTTAGCTTTGTGACAATGTCATCATCACCATGTTCGTTTCCCTAGATCAGGCTTTTGTTTCTTCATTCATTTTGTCTCTCCAGTGCTGCAGAGGGCCATGCAGAAGGCAAGTAGACAAAAACCTCAAGTTTCACAAACTGGTCGCCTATGGTATAGCTCTTCATGCAAGTAAGTGCTTATTAATTGCCTAATATATTTGGTAATATCTAGTGTCTAATTGCATAGTTTTATTTGAATCTACCCTTAGGTAAGAGAAACTTTCAACTTTCATCTGACCATATCAACTTAACACGAATGGTTTTTAAATTTGTATTCATTTGAGTTTTTTCCATGATAAGATTTCAATGTGTCCAAAAAAACACATTAGTTAGTGGAATTTCCTTTCATTTGTGAATAAATTGGCTTGTTGGTGATACAATAGTAAGTACCAACTTGAAAATGAACATTTTCTTATTCAATATAATATATACCAGAAATAAAATTGACCAATACTCAAAAACCTCACTCACCACCATAGGAATGCATCCTAGCCATGGTGCTTTAATGAATATTAGATATAGATGCAGATAATGCTTGTGTTTGTGCAAGAAGGAATAGTTTATTTCTTACTCTGGTTTTAGAAGCAACAACAAAGAATAAGACGTCATATAAGCCATGTTATGAATGGTCTTGAGCTAATAGATATAGCAGAATCTTAAAACCTTTGAATCTTCATTGGGATATGAGCTGCTATTGTTATCATCACACTTCTAATTCAACTAGAAATGAGCATCTATGTCCAGGATTAGACATTTGTGAGGAGGAAATGGGGTCAGTCATCAATAGGCTTGTGGTTTTGCTAGAAAACAATACATTGAAATAAAAGGCTACTGAAACGATAAAGAGTTATGACAAAGGACTCTTTCCCTCAAACTAATTTAACTATAAAATGTTTTCCTCATTTGTTTTTATCCTCTCATGCATAAAAAAATAGCAGAGTAAAAGGAACACTCAAAACAAATGTGAATTTAATTAAGCAACAAGACATGACAGACGGTGCCCGAGTGCCAATTAACACAACTTTGGGTGTGCAGTGAGACATGCGGAGAAGATTCTCCCCATTGATTGTCTTAAACACCAGATCAAACCAACCGGAGCTATGTTGTGCAGAATGTCTTTGTGGTTTGATAAGAAATGAGAATAAAAAGACAATACGTCCTAGAGAAAACCAGCTCTGGGGAGAGAGGGACAGGAGCAAATGCGGTTAGGGTAAGTGTCGGTGCAAAGCACACCTTCGAGCTCAGAGCCTTTGGTGAAAGAGTGGAAGCTCTGGGGAACAGATTTCAGATCAGAAATGGAAGTCACTTCCACACCTTGAAATTATCCAACATAAAAATAAGAGTCCCCTAAGGGCACTGAGCTCCCTGTGATGCTTGGTGTCCAAGCAGAGGCCAGAATGTTCCCTGGTAAGCTCATCTGAGAAGGAATCCAAGGAAATCTCTAGGCTTCCTTTAAAATCTTTTTTTTTTCAGTCTTTCAGTTTTGCATTACAGAGAGAGATAGAACACTTTAAAATGGCAAAAAATTAAAATGCCACAGCTTAAAGGCAGAAATGGACTCTTAAGTTGTAAATATATTACAGAGAAGGGGAAAGGAGGAGTCATCAGGAAAATAAGCATTGTGAAATACCTTCCTCCTTAAACTCTTAGGATAGTCTTCTTTATATGCACCCATATATCAATAGCATATATGAGCTGATAATAATTATTGAATATCTCCCATGAGCAGGGCACCCTAACAGGACCTACCTGCTTCTGAATCCCCTCTGGTCAGCACTGTTTTAGCATGGTGCATGACGTAGTGTGGGCAGCATGTGACTAGAATCAGGTGACCAGCTTATGTTCTTATGTTCTCTCTCTCTGCTAGTGGTGGTTGTGTGCTCTTGGGGTAAGGTCTCTTATAAAGTCTTCTGTGGAAATTAAAGAAGAGCCATACAACTTGTCCACCTCCATGACATGTGCAGAGTATTTTCAGGACTGGACCTACTTGGAAATCGGTAGAATAGGTTATTCACTTGCTGCTGTTGTCAGCAAGATGGAGTGCACACTCCACAGCGTGGTAGACAGGCTCCCTGGTCTAGCCTATCCTCTCTCCCTCTCCAGTGCATCTCTCTTACATCCCCCCCTGGCCTTTACCCCTTGGGGAGTCCACAGAGCCTTCTGTGTCTCTGCTAGGGTATTCCCACGCATAAAATTCCCTCGCCTTGGGTAACAGCCCTCACTGGGTAAGATACCACCATATCCAGACCCATTGCTTGTCACTTCCCCTGCCCACAAACCTCAGAGCACACTCCCTACCAGGGACTATGGATCTCCAGCCTCTAATGGGCCTCTTAGCATCCCTGGTCCCCAACATAGGGGACCCAACCCCACATTGAGTGAGATACAATAGCATGCAAGAGCAGCTGAAGAAATTGATGGGAAAGATACAAGACATTAATGCCCTGGCTTCGGGTGGAGGTGACATAGGATTTGAGAAGTTAACTGATTCGAAATGATGCCAATCTTTAAGATAATAAATTCACGTTCTGCTGCAAGGAGAGAAAGCTTCTTCCTCTTCCCCTCTGAAATCCCTGGAGAGCATTAGTATTCTTTCCAGCCCACTTCCTCTTGAACCCCAGCTGCTATTGCAGGGCTTCTGAACATCTCCTGGGGCTCCCCCCAGCAGAGGCAGAGCTGTGTCTGGGAGCAAAGTGCCCGCCTCCCTATCCTCCATGGCAACCAGCCGCTGTCACCCTGGTTTGCAGCCTGGGCAAAGGCAGGAGTGTGGAAAGCACAGCTCTCTGCTCCCAACGCCTGACAAAGCAATTAAGGCATCACACGTTAAATAAGAAATGTGGCTGGCAACTCCTCTTTTAAGGAAAAAAAATAACGCGAAGCCCTGGTTTCCTAGGTCCCCCTTGCTTGCTTCTCACGGGGTGTCCTTCTGGCAGTATCCTCTGGGGAGCAGCCACAGTGTCCTTGTGCTCATTTTATTAGCCTCGTCCATTATGACGCTCTTCAAACAGCCAACTGGCTTAATAGAGGTGTGTAACCTTGGAAGAAATGCATCCACGGAGAAGGTTGCATGCCAACCTCTAATTTCTCCTCCGTTACCCTAGATGTTGAACGGCAGGCTCTAATTGGTCAGCTCATTAAAGGATGTAATTAGAGACTGGTGGAAATGGGCTAGGGAGGAGGAGGGAGGAAGCCAAACAATGGTATCTATAATCAGGAGCATCTCCAAAAAACACAGTGGCAGGAGCCCTTCTTCTGGCTTCCTGCCTTCCTGCTTGCCTGCCTGTGATAAGAGCTGCCCAGCATCCGCCAACCACTAATAAATCATTTGGAGAGACCTGTAACCCCACTGGTATAAAAATCGTCGTTTCACAGCCTCTATATTCTTATTAATGTGGATCTTTCTGGATTCCCTGGTCCACGGTAGACCTTGAAGACCCTTCCAATTGAAAAGCAGCACTTTGAGCCTGAGTTTCCATCAGAGGAGACTGTAAATAGTGACCCGCACAGCTCTTTCCCGCAAATTCTCCAGCGTGTGTCTGCCTGGTTCCAGGGATGTGCAATTACCCTGAGTGCAGTTCCTGATGAGTTGCTAAAATTAGTTCACAAACATCAATAAACAGAGTAGGGACAGGTTGAGAAGAGTCAGCTTGGGAGGGGGGAGGCATTGAGAAAATAGTGATTTGGAGGCCTAGAGGTAAAGATGGTCCCACAGGCACGAGCTCCTCAAAAATCTGACCCCTGATGAATTGCTACAAGCCAGTACCTCGGAAGGTGCCTGCAGCATCAGCAAGGTTCCAACCTCAGTCTGCCTGGTAGGATTAAATGCGATTTACAAGCACACAGAGATCGTGCCAAGATCAATGGGTCGTCCCCCAGATCATCATGGTGGAACCCTCAGCCAGACTGTGCCTGGAGAAGCCCCAGCCAACATTCGTTCCTGGGTCCTTGTTTCCAAGGGCTGCTTAATTAAGGGGTGACTAACTCCAGAACAACTGTTATCTCCCTGAGGCAGGCAGAAGGGAGCTAGGACTGACCACACTTCCAAGATGCCCCTCAATTATGCATTTCTTTGATCTCAGGGTGGTGAGGGGGAGGGGGAGATGAGAAAGAAAAAAAAGAAGGAAAAGGCAACTGGCTCTAATTGCAGCCTTTATGATTTTTTTGCTCGCTCTTTGATAAAAGTTCCTTATCTGAACTCTGAAATTCGCACACCAATTAATTGTGCATGCGTAGCATTTCCAAGATAGCTGGTCTCCTTTAGAAGTACTCTGGTGAGAAAAATAAAATTGTAGCAAGGCCGGGTTGCAGCACCTTTTAGGCTGGCACCTTCGGGTGGGGTGTGAAAATGTGCATCTTGGGCTCCTCCAAAGACACAGCAGTGTATTGTGGGAAGTCCAGGTTGGCAGCAGAAAGAGTTTATCTGAATTTAATGGCAGTGGGTTTACAATAAGACTGAAAATCCCGCATTTAAGCCGATGTTGATTTTGAAAACAAATTAAAATGTGAATTTCACACTTATATCTCTTTCATATCACCCTATAGATCCTTCCAGAATTAGTGTTAGCAGTTAATTTCAGAGAAAGACTTAAGAGCCACATGGCTGGAAGAGAGCTCTCATGTGGCTTTTGCCCAGTACACCCATTTTTACAGATGGGAATATGGAGGCTGCAAGAAATGAAGTAACTGAAAGCATTCATGTCAGGATTCTTTCTGCTACACACTAACACCAAATAAGAGTGTGAAATACTCCCAGTGAGTGAGAGGGAGAAAAATTAACCATATCAGCTTTGAATTACATCTCTGAAACAACCATTAACGGAACACTGTTCATATTAAAAAGACGAAAATGGGTCAGGTGTGGTAGTACACACCTTTAATCCTAGAACCTGGGAGGTCGAGGTAAGCAGGGCACCATGAGTCTGAGAACAGCTGGTGGGCTACAGAGTGAGTTCTAGGGTAGCCTGTGGCTACAGTGAGACCATGCTTCAAACAACAACAACAAAAAAAAACATAAAATGTGTAAAGAATAGAAAAATTAATGTCTAAAAAACAGAACAAAAACAATTTCTCTTCCGGTCTCCATCAAGCCCCAGCAACCCTAGCTTTAGCAGTTGGCACATCATTAGTTTTCAGCCAAGATCAGCAATAAATTGAGAGAGAGAAAGAGAGAGAGAGAGAGAGAGAGAGAGAGAGAGAGAGAGAGAGAGAGGTAAGAAGCCACTTCTCAACACTGCCACACTGGTGACCAAGGTTTTAATACATGTACCTTTGAGGGACAAACTGAATCCAAATTGTTGGGCAACCTAAGGGAAAATACACTATTCGGGGAAGTGTGATCCTCACTGCGTTCTTAAGACTACATTAGACAACATGGCTGCAGAAATAGTATCAAATATTTTGCTTTCTTTGCTAATCCTCAATTAAAAATGCCTGACTTGCTTTTAAACTTAAGGGGTAAAGAAAAATATGCCACAACCATATGTGTGTATAATATATACATACATATATATATATATATATATATATCATGAGGTATACATTGCCAATCAAAGTAGAAAATTAGAATTAATTGATTTCCTGACTCTTTCACTATCAATTCTAGCTTCCTGTAACCTCAATGTCATTTGGCAAACAATTATTAAATACTTCCTGATGTGCCAGGGGCTGAGATTTCAAGGATCAATAAGCCCTGGGGAGTCAAAGTCCCTTGGTGCATACAAACATAAATAAATACTCATAACAATAATTTTGGGAAATGCCATAATCAAAATATTATATATGCCATGTAAATGAAGAATGTATAAGGAAAAAAACTTATAAAGTGGTCCAAACTAATTCTTTGAAGCTTTAAAGGGAATGGTCTGGCAGAAGGAATTCAAGCAACAAATAAAATTGTGCTGAATAGGAGACATCTCTAAATAAATGTACAACTATGACCACAGAAAGCAAAACAGTAGCAATATTTTCAGAAGTTTCTGTTGATCTTTTTTTATAATTATTATTATTATTTTAAGGTCTTTTTTATATTTTATTTAGTCATTTTCAAGCAGAAAAATAGATACAGAAAGAGAGAGAGAGGCCAGGGCGACCACCTTGTGGGTCTGGCTTATGTGGGTCCTGGGGAATTGAACCCGGGGCCTTAGGCACTGGAGGCAAGTACCTTAACTGCTGAGCCATCTCTCCAGCCCTCTGTTGATCTTTTTTTTCCTCTCATTTCCGGCACATGTCAACCCACAGTGGACAGCTTTGGAGCAGCCCATCCCCCACCCACAACCTGTACATATCCTCATAGTCATAGACCATCCCACTTCTCATCTTGGATGCAGAAGAAAAGAGGTTATTGGGCTTCGAAATGATCTATAACCTGCATGATGGGCCCTCAGTTCACACTTGAAGCTCAGCCCAATGGCAGGTGTCAAGTAGCTGCCCAGCTGGGACTCCTAATTGGCAGTGTGTCATCATCTAGATGTGTGACTGCCAGCTTACCAACAGAGTTTGGAAGCTAGGAAAGAGTGGCATCAGACACAGAACCTTCAGGGAAGGTGATGCTATGTCTCTGAACTGAACTTATTTCATTTATTTAGAATTAGACATCATCAGGTCTCACAATTACATAGTGTAGGTTACTCCCTAAGAATGTAGATAACATATATTAATTCCACAAACACTGGTTAATGTTAACACAATAAGAATAACCCATGGAAATATATTTTATATGTAGGTAAATAGGGGCATTTATACATATGTGCTGAATTTATAAAGGGAAGAATAAACAACACATCTGAAAGACAACAAAGGTATCAACACTGGTATCAACCTACATGTCATATATGCAATATATTAGTTTCTGAGGTACTATGTTCTAGAATAATTCTTTCTGGCTTAAGGAAGTTTTGTGTTATATTTCTATCAGTACATGTTCTTTCCTTTAAAATTATATTTTATAGATTAAAAAGTGTCTTGATATAAGACTTATTTCACTTTCAAAGGAATATATATATACATATATATATTTAAAATTAAATTATGATGAATTGATAATGATTTTATTGTTTAATAAAACTTAAATGTGTGTGGTAAACCACATCATCTTCAGATGTATTTGATCTTCTTCTTTCAAGTCACTGCAAAAAGTGTACAAATAAATCACTTCTCCTTGGAGGGCACTTAGACCAGAAGAGAGCATAGTGTTTTGGAAAAATCCAGAAGGGATGAATTTGATATGATGAGTGACTCATGTCTCCTCCTACTTAGCAATCCACACTGTGGCTCATTTATTCAACCTGGAGCGTTACCACTTAAGTCAGGGTGAGGATGCTGGGGGACTTCCAGCTGCCCTTTCCAAACTTGGCAGTGCCCCAAACGAGACCTACCTCAATCCCATCCGCACCTTCTACACGGTGAGTTCTTAAATTAATTAGCATCCAGTCAAAAGAACCTTTACCTTTCCATCTCATTATCAAGAACAATGTATTTCGAAACCTTTTCATAAAAGACCTGGATGTAAGTGGTTTCTGCCAAATGCTAATATCAACTTCACCTTTCATTTTTAGTTTTCAAACCATTAATGTTGTTGAGAGGTTATGAGCAGAGAGAAAAATATATGCCAGCTAATTCATTTATAGTAAAAAAATATATTTTGGTGGCACTTAAGAAATCAGTAAACTTCTAAAAACATTAATATTTTCAATTATAAGTGCATCTCATGATCAGATTCTCTTTGCCAATGTTAGCTTCATAAAGCATGCACAGTGCCATCTACATCCAGGGATGAGAGATTGGATGTCTTCATTTTCAATTTGCAAATTGATTTCTGGATCTGTTCTGCTGCGCCTCGTGTTCTGGCACACTTGTGGATAGCTGATTTGCCAAATCACATGCTGACCAACTAAGGCCATAAAGAGCTCTGTGTGGCTTCTGGCATCATTAATGCCAATTCCCTATATGTATAGAATAGCATTTCCTTAAGAAAGAAAAATGCAGCCATAACATTCCACCTTGAGAAGTAAAGACATTCCTCTCCCTTCATCCACCCCTGCCTCTTTCTTTGTGGTTCATGGTCTTTTTCCATGGACTACCATAGCAAAATGTGGAATGTGTGTCCAGCATGGGGACAAGGTTAAATGAATATTTATGTTGTCCAAGAAAAGATTTAAGACCACCCACTCCAGAAAAGATCCTTTCTGTAAAAGATGGCTTTGTTCATTCAGCTTGATTTGAAGGAGGAAAATTTAGATTCCATTTTGGGTGAAATTCTTCCGAGTCAAACTCCTATCTCCTGAAGGTTTTCAATATGAAGGATATTGCATGGATCAAGTTGAACGACCTTTTCTTAACCACCAGCAATCAGAAGTATGACATTCATGGGTACACAGCAAAAATACAGATGTAGGCTGGAGAGATGGTTCAGCAGTTAAGGCACTTGCCTGTAAAGTCTAATGACCCAGGTTCAATTCCCAAGTACCCACGTAAAGCCAGATGCACAAAGTGGTGTGGTGCTTACATCTGGAGTTCATTCATTTACAGTGGCAGGAGGCCCTGGCATTCTCCCATTCTCTCTCTCTCTCTCTCTCTCTCTCTCTCTCTCTCTCTCTCTCTCTCTCTCTCTCTCTCTCATCTTCCCTCCCTCCTTGCAAATAAATAAATAAAATATTTTTTAAAATACTACAGATGCCCTAGGTATACAGAAATTCTTTGACTATCACTTAGCTGAGTCACAGCTTTATCTGGATACCTATTTAATGTCACTTAGCTGAATCAGCGTTTATCCAGCTACCTATTTGGGTTTACACTTTTTCCTACTAAGGCTTTACAAAACTTGCTGCTGCCACAGATCCAACAATAGACCTCAACATCTTGAAGGCACTGTATGAAATATAGTATTTTATAAATAACTTTTAAAACAATTTAAGAAGATAATAAAACAACTTTCAACAGTCATTTTCAAAACTTCAGAAGCATTTTACCGTGTAAGTACTCATTAAGCTCAGAATTCCCTCTGATTTGGGGTGTTTGGAGAGACAATTATCAATAACACAATGTGAACATTAAGGGTATTCCAAATGAGATGAAGTGGAATTACTTTAGATAATTCATTATAACTGATACCAGTCTATAAATGTGTTACAAGAAAGGGGGAGAGATCTGTTTTATAGTCAAAGAATGACTTGAAATTATCATATCATAGGTTGTAAATGTATTTCTAAAGTGCCCAAATATACTTAACAAAAAAAATTTTTTAATGTTGTAGACATACTGCTTTTGATTTTACTCCACTCTTTGCTCTAGGAAGAAAAAAAAAAGAAACGATGGAGAAGTCTCTGTCCAAATTACCTCCGGATCTCAGAGCAGCCTAAATTAATGAGGTTTTACTGACAAAAGATGTAGTGTGAGTTTATTGAGCTCATGGTCGGCTCAGCGTTGGGAGGATGATCCATGAATACTAATAACTAAGCAAGAATACGGAAAACTCGCGATAAAAACAAAATGCTTGGTGATCAGTATTCTAAAAAGCTATTTAACTGTCCCTTGCACTCATGGGTCAGAATCCTGTCCCTTTGGGAGTACCTATCAGATAAGAATAGCTGTACACTTATTGATCACGAAGGTTTACCAAGCCTGATTCCAGGCCCCCTGAGTTGGCGTGAAAGAAACGCAAGTCATGGTCTTCCAATTAAAAAATAAAAGCAAGGAATAAATCCCAGGGGAGCAGAGTGAGCAGCTGCTGCAATGGAGATGCCCCTAAGGAGCCGCACCAAAAAAATGTGTTTATTAATGTTAAAACGCAATTAAGCATGGTTATCTACTTTTTTATTTTAAAAATTAAAAAAAAAAACACTTACAACTTGACTGTTCTATACAGCATTTTGTTTTAAAATGTTCTCTCATTTAAAACCAATCTAGGGCTGGAGAGATGGCTCAGCGGTTAAGGCACTTGCCTCCAGTGCCTAAGGCCCCCGGTTCAATTCCCAGGACCCACATAAGCCAGACCCACAAGGTGGTGGCCCTGGTTCTATCTATCTATCTATCTATCTATCTATCTATCTATCTATCTATCTATCTATCTCTGTATCTCTCTGATTGAAAAAAAATGAATAAATAAAATATATTTTAAAAATAAAAATAAATAAAATAAAATAAAACCAATCTAGTGGCTTTGACATAATGAATTAATTTATCCGGGCAGAAAACATGAAACGATTTTAGACTATTTTGCACCTATGGGGGGGGGTAGGTGTGCACGTGCATATGTATGTTTATACACGTGTGTGGAAACCATTCATCAACATTTGGGGAGGGTCTTTCTCAGTCACTGTCCACTTTATTCTTGGACACAGGGTCTCTCTCTCAATGAGCCTGGAGCTCACCAATTTGGCTAGGCTAGCTGCCCAGCAAGCCTTAGGGGTTCTTCTGCCTCTGCCTGCTCAGTGCTGAGACCACAGGTGCATGCCAGCATACCTGGCATTGTATGCAGGTACTGGTATGGAAACATAGGTCCTCATCCTTGCGTGACAAACCACTGAGCCTTCTCCCCCAGCCCTATTTGATAAAACTTAAGTAAAAGCAATGTTCACCATAGGTCGAGGAGGGGCAGAGAAGAAAGATCCTGCAAAGCCCATTTCTTAAATTGTACTTGGGTCTCCTTAAGGTCCTATGCTTCTGAGAAGACCATTTCAAGAAGCACTTTGTTTTAAACCCTAAAAAATTCAAAACTGTACCAAAATAAGAATGCCATGTTTTTTTTAACGCTATGTATGTGTTTCCCATAGAACATGACCACTGAATTACTAACAACAATCGCGGGCGTGACTGGCCTTGTGATCTCTCTGGCTTTGATCTTGATCTTGACCTCGTCTACTGAATTCATCCGACAGTCCTCCTATGAGTTGTTCTGGTACACACACCATATTTTCATCATCTTCTTCATCGGCCTGGCTACCCATGGGACAGGGTAAGGTCATACGATGCTCAGAATGTCTAGAAATAATCTTCCTGTTGATAAAATGACTACCTGCAGAGTGGCTAATGGGTAGATGGGAAAATGCACATTCGCTGTTGCAAACTTCTTTTTGCGGTACAGAATATAAGCTACGTGGATGGAGAAGTTTTATATTCCCTCACCATCTCTGTTAGGGACTCGACATGTTCAGAAGATTCGGGAAACCTAATGAGTACTGGATGATAGGATGTCTATGTGTCATTCAGTACCTGTTTCTACAATGTATTTATGTGGGATTAGTCAGGAGGTACATCTTTGACACTCAGTTTTCACTGTGGCTTAACAAAAGCCATCAACTAGGCATCCCAGTGTGTGGGAGGGGAGGGTGTGAGTTGGAGAAGTGTGGCCCGGGCTTCAGATCAGCTCTATCATTAGTCATCATGGAGACCATGAAAAAAAAAAAAAAAACCTCAGGGCTGGAGAGATGGCTCAGCGGTTAAGGCACTTGCCTCTGGTGCCTAAGGCCCTGGGTTCAATTCCCCAGTACCCACATATGCCAGACCCACAAGGTGGTGGCCCTGGTGTTCTCTCTCTCTCTCTCTCTCTCTCTCTCTCTCTCTCTCTCTCTCTCTGTATTTCTCTGCTTGAAAATGAATAAATAAGTAAATAAAAAGAAAAAGAAAACCTCTTTCCACTCTCTGAGCCTCAGTTTTCTATCTGCCTTCTGAGATTCCTCTTTGCCCAGACATCCATACGATAAGGCTATGTTCTAGCATTCAGCACTCTCCTGATACTGCTGATGTCTTCAACGAGAAGCACAAATAGCACCCGAAATATTTAAAGGCACACAATGTGTTCACCCTCAGATACAATGTTTTCAGTCCTTTAAATATTAATTAATGGCATTAATTAATTAATTAATTGCTGTTGGAGGGTGAGCTTGTTCCTTTTTAATTATTTCATAAGTTGATGCCTTTCATATTCATGTTACAAGTTGCAAAGCACAGTCAGATGCATGATCAATTTGACCTTGACCATAGTTCTATCAAGCAGAGAAGGTGGTGAGACCCCAGTTCCTAAGGAGATGCCAAATGTTCAGAGGATTAAATGTTGCACTCCAGGGTCCAGATGAGTGAATGGGAGAGTCAGATAGAAGACACTAATCTTTAGACAACCAATCATATGTACTGTTAACAAGCCTTGAAAAATAGGTCTTACTTTTTTTTTGGCAAATTAAACCTTTCTTGCCTCTTCTAAGGCTTTGACTGGTGACGTCAACACCTGCTTGGCTTACCAGACGTTCTTCCACCTGTTACACCAGCGGAATACCCTGCTGCAGCCCTCAAGCTCACCCCTGACTCTGCTAAACGCAGAGGGTCATGAACCAAGGGGACCCATTCCCTCACACCTGGAGGAGCAGATGCCCAGCTGCCCAGCTGCCCAGGCTGCCTGGCTATTGTAGTCGGCCCCTTGTTGTTGGGACAAACATCCAACCAGGCAGCTTTTGAGAAGAAGGATTTTTTTCTCCCAGGCTTACAAATCCAGGGGAAATTTCATCAATGGTGCAAGAAGCTGTTTATTTCTATAGCTCCAAGCAGAGCAAAACAACTGTAGCAAGCAAATACCAATGCCAGCAAGCATGAGCCACCAAAGCTCAAACTGCCCTCTATACACCTAGTAGAACTAGACTCAGCTATGCCCCCAAACCCACCTTAATGCTAGACTCCAAGATCTGCCCCCAGTGGCATACCTCCTCCCCAGTAGTAGGGACCTGCCAGCTAGAGACTCAAGTAGGAAGTTTGTTTATTATTTATTTGGTTTTTTTGAGGTAGGGTCTCACTCTGTAGTCCCGGGCTGGCCTCCCAGCAATCCTCCTACCTCTGCCTCCCAAGTGCTGGGATTAAAGACTTGAGCCTCTGAAGTTTAATCAAAAATGACTGAGTCTACGGGGCCATATGTTTAAACTGTCACACACCACCACACTGGCCTATAACAGCTGTGCACCAGTGACTCCAGGTCCCACAAGCTCCTTGGGATTTTGAGCCCCACAGGCCAATTTGGGCTCTGTTCCCAGAGGCACTGCCTATGCCTCATTGAGAACATCTTCACCATCCTAAGCTTTCAAGACACACATGCTGTAGTGGGCGGTGTGCTATAGCTGAAAATGCAAGGCTTATACTTAACCAGCCAACCTTCATGTTTGTGCTGCTGACTAGACAAAGGCTTTCTTTTTATCTGCTTTCAGTTTAAAAGTATCTACCATTGGCTGTTTAGGGGTGGGAATCTCAGCTTTCTTTCTTCTTATTTTTTTTTTTCCTGAGCAGGCAGGGTAGGTGGTGGGTAGTCCTGTGTTCTAGCTGAGAGCAGGAGTCTGCCTGTTTAATGCTCCTTCCTACACCCAGGCCATTACCAGCTGGGAGTTCTCTCATGAGTCATTCTATGCAAGCCTGACTAGAGGGTACTCATCATAGAATTCATGCCTACATCTGCCCTGAACCCCCAGCCCCTGCATTCACCCCCTGGCACACTTCAGAAGCATAGAGGATTTCAGTGGGCAGCATCTCGTTGGAGATAGTTTTGACTTCCAAATAACATTTTATAAGATAAATTGTTTTTCAGTTATTTAACTTAGTTGAAAGGCCTCGTTTTATCTTCTCAGCTTGATGGATTCTGTGGCTACTGTTTACATCAAAAATAATTTGCAAATTCTACACAAACAATGAAAAACAATAGGATCATTGGAATATGTTAAAGCTCACAAGTCCATTATGGGATGGCATAGATGGAGATATTTAATATTTTTAATGTTTTAATAATATGGCATTAATGGAATGATCTGGGACTTCTTTTAGACAATGTAGAGAATGTTGCCAAGCACCCGAGGATGAAGGTGTTGAAATGCATGGCATCCTGTCTCTGGCTCCCATTCATTACCCACTTGTCTCTGTGTGGGCATCATTTATTTGTACATGGGAGATTTATACCGAGTTGTGCTTGTCTGACTCAAAGGGGTATTAACAAGTTTGCACAGCTTCCATAAAACAAACTGGCGCAAGGGCTAGTGTGTCAGGTCTAGGTGACAGCGAGATGTTCCCAAGAGCATTACAGTTCCCTCCTCCCATGCCCTATGATGCAAAAGGTAAAAACTATTCCACAGGTGACCTGAGACATGACTGTATATGATGCTAATGCTTCTCGGTCACTGAAAATCTAAAATAAATCAGTACATCTTATTCATGAGCACCTAGGAATTGAGCAGCTCCCAGACCTCAATGTCAGGTCCTTTTCTGCTTTTCACTGGTACCAGTAAGGAGCCCTGAGTGTTTATATGGAAGCAATTTACAAAGGTCATTCCATAGTACATTTCTGGCAAGTACAATATAGCAGGATTACAGGACTCTTCATCCAGTGTTCCACTCATGCTGGATGGCTTCTCTTTCTACTCTTAAGTTTATCAAGACAGTCTTGAAGACACACTTGACAGTGACCTATTTTGACCTTGTCAAATGCTAAGCCTGCTAGTGGTCACTGGGGGGAAAATATAGAGTGATTGCAGGCACTTCCTTTGATTTGTTCACGTGAACACTTCTAAGTGCTCAGACACAAACTAAGAAGGGGAAAAGTTAAATCAATCTGCATAAGAACTGAATAGTACAAAGTTAGCCAATTAGCCCAAATCAGCAATCAGGACAAGATGAAACCTAATTAAATTCAACAGTCTACAAAAGGATGTGTTCAAACAATTTCCTTCATTATGAATTCTCTAATATAGACACTTTCAGTGTAACACAGGATACCACAGAGGGGCACTTCTTTTCTGAGATCTTCAAAGTTATCTAAAGCTTTTCAAATGCCTATTTCTCGAGATGCTGAAAGAAATGAATGACAGCCCAAGTTTCAAGGAAAGGAAGCGTCGCCCGGAGCCCACTGTAGAGTATAAATTTGTGTGTAGCAAGACCAACTGCACAAAATCAGCCTGACATTTTTGTGGGTTTTTTTTTCTCTAAATAAGTCAGATTATTCGAGGCCAAACTCCAGAGAGTCTGTCGCTGCACAATGTCACCTTCTGTAAAGACCGGTACGCTGAGTGGCACGAGGCTGCCCTGTGTCCCGTGCCTCAATTTTCTGGCAAGGAACCTTTGGTAAGAATGAACTCGGGAATTTTTTTAAATAACCATCCCCAATGTCAAAGTACCTAGAGCGTTTTTTATATGCTTCAAGAGAGAACAACCCATGTCACCACTAGACAAAGCCAACTCTTCATTAAGTGAGCTAATGGAGAAATCAAGTTATGGATAATTTGAAAAGAGGTTTGTTGCCAAAAGCACTCTGCTCAGCTTTGAAAGATGTTCTACTAATACTTAAATACGGATGTCTCAGATTGTGGGGTTTCTTAACAGCACTACAGTGGTTCTGGAGGACAGTCTCATGGGGTGCCACATTCTGCACCCTCACTATCCTTCTGAATGCCCCTTGCAGGAAGTCTTCTCCATCTCAGCTAAAATGAGGACAAAGGAGGGTCAAACCCTCTCGATAAACTTACCTTCTTTCTACAGTTCTTGTGATTCAAAAGAATTTTCCTGTCCAATACATTGTTTTTTTGTTCTAATTAAGCATTCATAAATGAAATAATGACAGTGTTAGCGAAGGACATACTTAATTAATTTGAACGGATAACAGTGTCCACAAATCTCAAAAGTTAGATTTCCTGGCTCAGTCACCACCTTGGTGGTGATATGGGGAAATAGTCATGGTAATCCTATTTGGTCTCTGCCAGTATCTTGAAAAAGGGCAAACCTTTGGTTTAACTGGACTATGTATGACAGGATATAAACAAAGCTAACAGACCAAAATAGGAAGAAATAAGTGTTCCAAAATGTGCATCATTTAAAAATGAGATGAGAGAATATAACAGTATATAAATGGTGGGGATTTAGGAAATTAAGTCATCCACATAAGAAGAATCTAAATAATCACCATTTTTAAAACCTTCAAATATTTAAATTGTCGGATTTTAAGGGTGAAACTGCTGGGGAAAAATGTTTAAACTTGAGAGAAATGAAATAGATGTGCCTATTAGACTGTGGTTCTTTTAATGGCCAGTATAGATTGTCTCTGTCTTAAACTCAACTCTCACTAGCCACTACCCAGCCTGCATATTAATAAGAAACATGAATGCCTCTCTAAAATTTTCAGCTACAGCGTCTCCATAAAAAAAATCAATATTCTCCCACACGTCATGAATACAGACCAGGGCCTGCTCCCAGCAGCCTATGCTGGCATTAATTATCATTAAGAGGGGGAACTTACCCATCTCTCTGCCAACCCCCCCCCCCGCTACACCTCCCTGCACACCCAAACTCCTGTTGTCACCCTTTTCCATTATTTTTAATGGATCCTGATCCAGTGCGTGTGTGGGCTGTGCAATTATCGCTTGGCTGAACTGTACAATATTCCCTCTGAAGTCTTATAGACACTGAATCAGAAAGGCATTCCAAGGACAGGGAAGAGCCCCGTGCTTCACTGCACCACACTTACCCACCTTAACTAGGCTCTACTGCTTCTCTTCACTCTGGTATTCCCATGGCATGTTGATTGGTACAATACATATCAGGAATGCACTGCTCTCCATGTTGGGACAAAGGATTCTTTGTCCCTTACCTTATGTAGAATATCCTCCTGGGTCTGACTCCTTTCCACCCTAAACTCCCAGGCACACAGGTCTCCAGATTCTAGAGTCGCTCATACCATCCAATCTCAAAAGATGCCTGGGGAGGCGGGGCTGGAGAGATGACTCAGTGGTTAAGGCACTTTCCTGCAAAGCCTAACCACCAGGGTTCAATGCTCCAGTATCCACATAAAGCCAGATGCACAAAGAGGTGTGTGCATCTGGAGTTTGTTTGCAGCGTCTGGAGGCCCTGGCCAGCCCATTGTCTCTGTGTATTTCTCTTTTCTCTGTCCCTCACTGCTTTCAAATAAATAAAAATATTTTTTAAAAAAGAGATGCCTGGTCCTCCTTAGCTAAGGAAGCACCTTATTTCATTTAACTGTAGCATTAACAAATAATAATCATAGTGTTAAAGAGAAGCTTGACCCTTGATAGGGTTGATCAGCAAACTTCCCCCTCGTGGCTATAACTTGTTTGCAGAGGCAAGAGTCCTGTTCCAGGAAATCTTAATGTCTAGAAAAAGAAGCTCTTCATAAGCACACACACACACATAAAACAGAATCAAAGCCAACATGTTCTTATTTTCTGGTAGTAATTAAAGTGGAGAAACAAGTTTCATTGTTACTGCTATTAAATCAACTTAATTTCCCTTCTATCAGGCTATACTCACTGTACTGTGACTTTCTGAGTCTTTTGGAGAAGGAATTAGAAAGCTAACATACCACACAATATGTTAGCATTAGAAAGACTGATATGCTAAAGAATTCTGATTTTTTTTTAATACATGAGGAAACTGAGGCCCAAGTAATTTCAAATTCTTTCTTTTAAATATTTTCATTTATTTATTTGAAAGAGAGAGAGGCATACAGAGAGAGTATGAACAAGCCAGGGCCTCTTGCCCTTGCAAATGAACTCCAGACACATATGCCACTTTGTATATCTGGCTTAACGTGAGTTCTGAAGAGTTGAGCCCAGGCCATCAAACTTTGTAAGCAAGCTCCTTTAACTGCTGAGCCTTTTCTCCAGCCCCGTCAAATTCTTATGGTCACAAAAGGCATTCCTAGCCAAGACACATCAGAAAGCCAGAGCTCCAGACTCCGTGGCCATGACCTTTCTTTTCCAAACTCCACAAGATTCCTTGGATCTCTGACCTTCCTCTAAGACTCACACTGTCAGCTCTCTGCTGCTGTCTACAAGAGCATGTTCCCAACATTATATTTATCTCTGTGAATAAGTCAAAGACATTTAAGAGCATGAAGAGAACTTAATAATTTTCTCTAATCATGTCCCAAACATAAAAAGTCCAAGGTGTGCCTGAATAAAGACACAGAGTAAGAGATGGTAGGCCCAAGGCCCCAGCCAGGCCTCCCTCACCCAGTCATAGGCCCATCCTGCTGAGGGAGAGGGTGCAGGACACATGACCTCCCTGTCTGCTCTGCTCATTCTGTCTCTGCTGACCACCACAGCTGGACCAGTTTCCTAATATTCATTGCTAGTCACATCTCCTTCTCATTCCTTAACTTCCAAGGTCCAGAAGTATCCCAGGATAAACCTAACTATCTCCTTCAGGAGCAATTTATATTCTAGAGCAGTGGATTAATAGCTTACATTTTTCTTCCTGGCTATCCATGATAAAAACAAATTCTAATCCATTCCGTTTCATTAGCATGTAACCATGGGAGGCCATGGCTGACTTGACACCACCAAAATAGAGTATATAATGCCCAAAATTTTTCCAAATGGATATGGAAGATAATGTGTGAAAATACAGAGAGACTATGTGAGTATCTGAAAATCTTCCTCTAAGACCATGTAGAAAGAGTTGTAGCTTTGCTGTCATTCCTGTAAAAATGCAAGCTACCTTTTAAAATATTTTCTTGTTCATTCAAGTGTAAGAAAGCTAAGGCTTTATTTTCTTGGTCCAGCCCCATCCGCCTGTCAGTAGCCTGTGTTGTTTGACTTCAAATGCCTCACCTCAGCACAGTGGACAAAAGGGTTTATTCTCCCTACTATTCTGAACATGTTGCTGAACCCCACTGAGGCAGAAAAGAGAGTAAGTGGGTCAAAATAGCTTTTTGTTGCCTGCATAAAATCTTGCCTTTACCCAAGGAGCAAGATGCTTCCAGGTAAGAGGCTGAAAGAGCAGGTGTAGTGAAAAGAGGTGCCATGTACACAGAGCCAGAAATAAACAGAAAAGAATTAGAAACAAGAAAAGCAATTCAGAAAGAAAGAAAGAAAGAAAGAAAGAAGAAAGGAAGGAAGGAAGGAAAAAAGAAAGAGAAGAAAGAAAGAAAGAAAGAAAGAAAGAAAGAAAGAAAGAAAGAAAGAAAGAAAGAAAGAAAGAGAAAGAGAGAGAGAATGGAGAAGGAGGGAGGGAGGAAGGGAGGGAGGGAAGGAAGGAAAGGAAGCGAAGGAAGGAAGGAAG
>PVHP010030135.1:0-21906 GCA_004024765.1 Zapus hudsonius
AACTTGAAGATGCCTCCTGCTCAGTCAGGATATCATTGGTCTGGCTCCCCTGGCAGCTCATGGGACACCATCCGGCATTACCCAGGCTGCCCTTCTGGGAGCTGATTTCGTTTCTGGATTCAGCAGGGTCTCTCAGTGTTGTGTGATATCAGTCTATGGAATCTTCAGCAATAGGGTCTTATCTTTTGCCTGAGGTGGGTATTCAAGGGCTGTGACAAAAGTTTGTCTTATTTTAGGAACCCTGTGGGTCATTCTTATCAACAGCTCATTGTGAGAGGTAACTACTTGCTGGTTCGGGGAGCCAGAGGTCAGTGTCCTTTGTACCATAGGTAGGTTTCCATCCTCCCCCCCCCCCCCCCGCCTTAGAGGTCCTATCTGCTTCTGGAACTTGTTGTGCAGAAGATAGGATTCTATGAAGTCAGATTGTTGTTAGTTTAGGTATGTGAACATCTCCCCGCTCTGTTGCTTCTACCCCTGCCCCCATTTCCTTCTGTCAGGGTTGCCTTTCACCTGAATCACTAGTCATATTTACTTACAGTTCGGTTTAACCTGATTAGGGGCCACAGATAAGGGAGAATATGCGGTGCTTGTCTCTCTGTTCTTGTGTGAGTTCACTGAGTGTGATCTGTTCCAAGTCCATTCATTTCTCTTTAAATTTCGTTATATCATTTTTCCTAATTGCTGAGTAGAATTTCATGGTGTATATGTACCACATTTTTGATATTCATTCTTCTAGCGATGGGCATTTAGGTTGGTTCCAATTCCTAGCTATTATGAATTGAGCCACTATAAACATGGTAGTGCAGATGTCTGTGTGCTGAAACGAGGAGTCTTGAGGATATATGCCCAGTAAAGGGATAGCTGTGTCAACTGGTAGTTCTATATCCACCCTCAAATGCATTTTCTACACTATTGTTTCTTACTTTAGAAAATAATAATTTAAATGGCCTCCACCAATGAACATCGATCACTGATAAATTAAACTGGGAAATTAGAGCAGGCTTCAATCCATTTATGTGTAGATCAAACAATTATGCTGGCTATCTTGTTTCTTTCTTTTTCCATTTTCCTTATTTCTTTCTTTATCTTTAAAAAACTGGAAATAATAAGTAGAATTGATAACATTGCATGTGAAGACAATGAAACAAAAATTAATTAGCAAGATCTAGTATCCAATAAATGTAGTCTGGGAAAGATTTCATGGCTGGTTGCTTGTGGCATCAGAAGGAGGCAGAGGGGCAAAGATGCTCATAATGGATCCGAGGCAGACACTTTTCTCTCTTTATTCTTGCACTCATTGAGGAGTGATCGAGGGAGCGCTGTGAGCTGGGAAGACTTGGGTTCCCAGGAGAAACAAATTGGAGGCTTTAGGTAGCATCATAAAATCGTTGTTTAGTACATTGACCTCGTGTATTTAAAGATTATGAGATTTTACAGTAGTTGGGTTATAAAATATCAATTTGGAGTAACAGCAAATTTCCTGATATTCATTTCAGTTTATAGGCAATTCCTGCTCTGACATAAATTTGTAGGCCCTGGTGACCGGGTTTCCTGGGACAATACTGCATTCTCTTTTGGGCTTGGGAGGGTGTGTGGGAAGCTCAATAGCTCTTACCCAGAAAATCAGTGGCAAGAAGTCTCCTTACTGAATCCATGTGTCCTGTAGGAGGCTTTAACGTAGTTCCATTAATTATTAGTGCTCACATAGGCTTTTGCTTTTCTGCTTCTGGGCCAGGGAAGGAAATGGAAGATTTCAGGGTGTTGGGTTTACATTATTCTACATTGAGGAGTTTCTATGGCCTCTGAATCCTGTATGTCACTAATTGAGACAAGTAAGCATCAAGTATGACTGGAAGGATGCTGTCACCACAAACCACTTGCTGTGCTAATATCCAGATGAACAGCCTTTTTGGGTCATACTTCATTGCAAAATTAGGGTACATTTTTTCCTGTCTTAAAGATGTACGCATATTGAACATATTTAAATTACTAGCTAATTTTTTCAAGGGGGGAAAAAACCCTGAGGCAAGTGTAAAACTAGTAGCTCCGGAAAGCTGGAGAATCAGATGTCTGCTGGGCAGACTGACAGAACTCATTAATCTTCAATGCAGCGGGCTATAGAGTCTGTCCTTTCATGCACCTGCGCAAGCCTAAGTCATTACAGGACGGCACTATTAATACTGAAGAGCCTGAGCGGGGAGAGGGTTATCTTCTCTTCTTAGTAATTGATTGCCACCTGATTAGTGGACAACATTTTTCTTGCCGCATAATTGCCTTTGTGCTGCCGTAGCCTCTCTGACCTGGGCTCAGGCCGTCTCTCTGACAAGAACAGCAGAGCCCAAAAAGTAATGAACTGAAACTCAATCACTGCGAATTCCCCAAGCAGTGATACCTACTTAAATGTACCTCAGTGGGATCCCGGATCACAGGAATTACACTCCGTGTCACTTTTCTTCTCTTTCTATCAGAATCATAGAATTCCACTTGGAAAAGTAGGGGTGGGAAGGAAGGAATGAATGGGTGTTTTCATCTCTCAGGACTGTGATGAACCTGTCACACATGTGTGAGTTTTACTACGACCTTGTGGATACATACTGGTAACCTATAAACTCAAAGGCCTTCAATGGTGGGGTATAGACCCCCAAGGCCATCAATTTGGCTTTGGGATTAAGATTGCAGAAAACTGACTGGGGTCCAATAAAACAATTAGAAGATTTTAATGCTACTTATTGCATGATAGCTAAAATATCAAACAATGGACCCTTATTAGCATTAACATATGGCTATGTACCTTTATATCCTAATAGACCACTCTGGGCTAAGGAAGTGGGGAAACATTTAGTTAAGTGAACGTATATAGGGCTTGGGAGGTGAAGGAATAAATAGAGGAAGATTTCGGTCTAAATATAAGTGGGCTTTTCCATGGCTACCTTCACATTCAGGTAGATATGAGTCAAAACGTGACAAGACCCTGTGTGATTCAAAGAGCATGAAGTAGCTGACCTCCAAACTCTTCAAGGGTGGAAGATCATGAGGACATTAGTCCAACCAAGTTGGTCTCCTTGGCGTAGGATATCATGGTTTTCCTTATGTGCAAGCTAGGACACATGAGGAAAATTGTAATCCTTTTTTTTCACCAAATATTCTGCATTTAGGAACATGCTCAACTATATTGCTTCTATTCATGACTGAGATCACTGACCCAGAAGAGAAATATCACTTAATTAGTAATTTGATGATAATATTATCAAACCTGTTAAACCAACAGGGATGGTATTGGCCACAATCAGCTTAATCTCTCTCATGGCTGTTTATATGATTTCTCAGGTTTGTGGCATTCCTGCTGAGAGCTCAGGAGATTCAGCAGTGTTATCAACCACAATCTAGCAACAGCAGTCATGTGGAAAATTCTAGTAAGAGGTATAGGTTTTGATGCAAAGAGTTGAGACCATTGAAAACTGGGATGAAGGCTGGGGAGAGAGGGCTCAGTGGTTCCGTGCACTTCCTGAGGCAGCACTGGAGCCTAGGGGGTCAGAGAATGCTGGGTCTGGAATCTCCAGAACTCAGTCAGCACCTGGGAATGGCTATGCATGTCTATTACTCAGTCCTGTGGGGAGCAGAGACAGGAGAACTGGGCTCCAAATCAGTAAGAGACTGTGCTGCAAGGGCTGGGAACACAGAACGCTGCATCCACACATACAGGTGCACCCCTCCCACACACGCTATGGCATATGCAAAACACCAGGAAGGGTGAAAGAAGAAGTATGTTACTCCATTGTTCATCATTGCACAGTATGAAAAATCTGAAATATGAAGGGATTCAGTCGTAAAGGAGAGCACCTGTGCCTTTCATTATAATCAACATGTGATTAAAAAATGCGCTTAAGGGAACTGTGTGCATATGTGTGTGGTAGTGTGCCCAGTCGATGAATGCATGCGAGCAAATGTGTAAACCCTTGCTCATGGGCACAGATGCCAGAGTAGAACATCGGATGTCCTCCGAGATCTTTCTGTAGACGGAATCCCTCATTGAACCTGGAGCTGCTGTCTTGTCAGAATGGCTGACCAATGAACCCTGTCGGTTCTCCAGTCTCCACCCCACTAAGCAATGGGGTTACAGGTATGTGTGGTACACTTTTTTTTTTTTGCATGAATACTGAGGATCTAACCCAGGTCCTCATGCTTGCACAGAGCCATCTCCCCAGCTCCATGGCAAATCTGAGTGTGTGGCTTGAGGATCCAAATAAATTCTGAGTGTATATTATCTTAACATACATCTAGTGAAGGTTGAAAATTTGAGACCCTAAAAACTAAGCATGGTGCCGTACCGATGGATATCCCATCACACGCCAGATGGAGCTCACTCCCATCTGCAGAGTCTGCCAGCGAGTGGCCAGCATGCTAAGGTTGAGTCTAGCTGCCCAGGAGTTTCCTCTTGCCCTCACTGTGATCATCACAAAAAGAGTTATTTGCTTCGATGGATCTTCAACATAGATGGAATTGGTCTATTTTTGAAAAATATGATATAAACAAGGCTTAAAGCTATGATGGGCCAACTCACGCTTCTATTTGATAGAAATGATCTGAAACTGTAGTGGAGAAAATCTAAAACCCCTTCAGAATATTGCCAGAGCTCTGCCCGCCATTTAGAAAGCCACATCAGGGATCTCGATGACTGTCACTGTTTTTAAAGAATGCTTTTCTATCCCATCACTGAGATCTAAGCATTGTAACCCGAGGACGATGCTGTTTAAAAAGTTCTGTCCCCTGATAATTGTCAAAGCCACGGCACACCTCCCCCGATTTCTCTTTTAATGACCATGGTTCTAACATCCATATTATTTGCCCATGTCTAAAGTTTTTCTTAATTCCATAAACCAGCGGGATAGGTTTCATTTATTTTTGGCCTATGAAAGACTATCTGAGACCAATGGTTTAAATAGCCTAAGTAAAAGCATTTTTCTCCTTTTTTCATAATCCACCCATAAAAACTATTAGAATATAAACTATAAACTGGAGAAACACTCTATAAAGAGTAAAAGGAGCTGGAGAGATAGTTCAGTGTGTAAAAGGAGCATCCTGCACAAGCGTGAGGACCTTGGGGGGCACTGAGATTGTCTGGATTTGATTCCCCACATCCATGTAAACAGATGGCCATGACCACTCACATCTGTAACCACAGTCCTGTGAGGAGCAGAGACGAGAGTCACTGAGGCCTGTGACATGGGCAATCTCCAGAAGCAATGAGAGACTGTCTCACGGAATCAGATGGATGCATGAGAAGAGGGGGGCATTTAGATAATGTCCCCTGCCTCCACACCGCTCGTGTGTGGGGCATGTTTATCTGCATACACATGTTCGCATCACACAGACACACACACACAGACACACACACTCACCCTGCATACTACACTCATGCACATGTAAAGAAAAAGCAAAGTACCAGCCATACTGAACCGGTGAATATGAAAGCACCCCCCGCCAATGTGCTTCGGAAGGCTCTTATGGAGTTCAACCTGGGTGCTATCTTCAAGTCCCACCGCTATGAGAGTTCTGATGACAGTAGGGATGGAGCTCTGTTCTCAGAGAGGTTGATCATGACTAGACCAGGCTCAACCATGAAATCCAGAATCAGGGCCATAACCATGATCCCATCTCCAGTGTGGAGCTAAAGTCGCAGAGCAGCAGGGATTGGGGTGTGGGCACCCTTGAGGCTGTCATTATTCTGTCTGTCATGCTACCAATTTCCTCATTGTGATATTTCTCAAGTATTTTAAGGATAATTATTACTGAATGAGGGATATCAAGGGACCTTTGAATAATTTAAATTTCCGTGTGTTTGAAAGTGGTATTTTGTATAATGAGTGTATTATTTCTTTACAAACAGGATGTCAGTTATTTTTTTACATATATTATCTGAGAAGAGGCTTAGCTCATATTAACAAAGGAAATAGAAAACTTTAGAAGCCATGATAGTGAGCTACAAGGCCAAAAAGAATCTTGATTTTTAAAAAATGTGATATAACAAACAAGATGCAAGTAATGTATTCGTGCCACATGTTTACAAATGGCTGCCATAGTTTAAAAAATTATTTATTATGCAAGCAAAAGGAGCAGAGAGATTAGGCACAGCAGGGCCTATAGCTGCCACAAACAAATTCAGGTGCATGTGCCACTTTGTGCACGTGGGTACCAGGGAATTGAACCTTAAGCTTTTCGGGGAAATGCCTTAACTGCTGAGCCTGGCTATCACAGTTTTGAGTTTAAAGATGAGACTAGATTTTTTCAAACGTAGATAATGAATTAGAACTTTCTTGACCTGTAGGAAAGTTCCTTAGTGTGTAAGAAAATAGAGCAGATGCAGGCAGCAACTAGCAAAGACTTGAGGAAGATGTCACGGGGAGGAGACTAGAGAGTCTGAGGCTTCATTCTGCGTTCATTTCTTTGTGCCTTTTTTACACCTGTGCATGTGGGTGCACATGTGTGTGCAAGCAAGCCAATGGCCAACCTGGGGTGTTGTTCCTCAGGAACAAATGTCTACCTTGCTTTTTGAGATAGGGTTTCTCATTGGCCTGGAACTCTCCAAGTAGGCTAGGCAGGCTGGCCAGCAAGTCCTGGGTTCCTTCTGTCTCCACCGCCCCAGCACTGCAATTATAGGCACGGGCCACCACACTTGGGATTTTCTGTGTGGGTTCTGGGACTCAAACTCAGGTCCTCATGCTTGTTAGGCAAGCACTTTTGCCAAGTCCCCTGCCCTGTGTCTTGTTGGAATGTCACTTTGTGTGCAAATGCTAGGTATTTCCAGTGACACACACATTTGTCAAAGCTAGACCACTTCTCATTTCTGAGACAAAAGCCTTACCAGAAGTGACTTATGGAAGGAAGGGCTTACTTCGGCTTACAGTTTCCTCGTGGTGGGAAAACAGGGCAGAGAAGACAGCTGGTGTCACATGACATCTTCATATGAGCAGTGGGGCTGGATTAATTAACCTCCAGGCCCACCCCAGTGACACACCTCTTCCAGCAAGGCTCTGCCTCCCAAAGGCTCCACCAGCTGGGGATCAAGTATGAGGCTTCATCACAAATGCATGAGGCTATGGGGGGACATTATGCATTCAAACCACCAGAATACCTTTTAGTTCTCAACTAAATATTTCCTCTGTAGGTATTCATGGTGTGCAAAGCATCTGCTGTACTCAAACCAAGAAAATGGTCCATGAGCTTCTCAGTGCTTTTGCCACCAGGATTGAACAGTGTCTTCAAGAGAAAAGCCAGGTGGCCTGCTGTGCAGGAGCTCTGGTTTCTGCGGGACGTGGGTCCCTCAAGGCCTGAGTGACTAAGGAGCTTTGATTTTACCTCTTTGGGATGCCAAGGGTCTATGTTGTCTGCTTCACTCTGCCTCTGTGACTAGGAAAGACCGAAGGAGCAGGTGCAGCTCACCTCTGGGCATGCTCCTTCACTCTTAAGACCTTTCCCACCCCCACTCTGGCCATGTTCGCTCCTGTCTATTAACCTCCAACGTCTCTGTGTGTTCTCTCTCCTAGCTTTTTCTCGGCATTCTTAGCAGAGGAGATAGTGTGCTGTCATTTTCATTTGTTTCTATTAATTTTTTATTTCCCTTTTAATTTTTTACATTATCCATCGGTCAGTTATGTACATCTTTTTCTATGTAAAATATTTTCCGCTCTTCTTTTTATTGACTTATAGTTTTATTCTGGTTTCGACCAAGAAGATCCATGATATCATTTAAAATTATTACTGGGAGATGACTCAGCAATTAAATCTTGCAAAGCTTGCAGACCTCAGTTCAATTCCCTAGTACCTACATAAAGCCAGATGCACAAATTGGTGCATGCATCTGGAGTTTGGAGTGGCAAGGGGCCCTGGCGTGCTCATTCTCATCTCTCTGCTTCTGCCTCCTCTCTCTTTGTCTCTCCCAAATAAATAAATAAAAATATATTCAAAAATAAATAATTAAGTGTGTCATAGTCAGCCACACGTCACTGGGATGACCAAACCAGGCATAATTTTGGGGAGGAAAGTATTTATTGAAACTAACAGATCCAGGGGAAGTTAAGGAAAAAGGCTGGCTCCCTTTCACAGATACAAGCAGAGAGAGAAAGAGAGAACGAAGCCCACCACCAGCAACTCAAGCAAACACACTCCAAACTAGCAAACAAGAGGAACTTCAGGCTTGAGCTCCGACTGCATATGTAAAACTAGAATTCCAGACCCACTCCAGAAACACTTTAGGGCTGAACTCTAGGATCTGGCCAAGGTGATACACCTCCTCCAGCCAGAACTGACTGGAGACAATTAACAATTTAATAAGCACAATTATAATAAATTCTATTGGGGGACATTTACTCAAAACTATCACAAAGTTTAAACAGTATTTTAGACTTGTTTGTGTCCTAACATATGATCTGTCCTGCTGTATGCTTCATTCTATCATACTCACAAGGAGAGTGTATATTCTGATGCTATTGGGTGAAATGGCCTGAAAATGTCTGTTAGGTCCAATTTGCTTATAACATGATTCAGCTCAGATGTTTGTTTTTTTTTTTTTCTGTCTGGATCATCTGCCTATTGAGGATAGTGAGGAATGTTGAAGTCTACAAATGTTAGTGAGTTCAAGTCTTTCTCTTCTTTTATATCTAATGATACTCTATGCTTATGAGTCGTTCTGTGCTTGATGCATATGTAATTCTAGGTGAATTGGTCCTTTGTCTCTTCTTTAACAATTTTTTTTATTTAGTTTGCTTTATCTCATAAAAGCATATCCACTGCTGCTAGCTGTTTGTTTTCTGTTTGTGTGCTGTGTCTTTTTATAGCCCTGTGTTTTCAGGCTGTGCTCATCTCTACCAATGAAGTGAGTTTCTGGTAGACAGCATGTCGTTGGCCCTTCTTTTCTTATTCTATGCCTTTCCATTGGAGATCTCACCCATTGTCCTTCAAGATTATCATTAATAGATATAAACTTTATCCTGTCATTCTGTTGTTTTCCGCTTGGTTTGTATTTTTTTCTGCATCTATTTTTATTTGTTTTCATAACTTACTGTTTTTATGACATTCAATGACTTGATTGCATTCTCTTTCTGTTTTGTTCTTCTAGTGAGGTTTGTACATTCATGTGTTTTCATGATGGTGGTGATCATTCTTTTACATCAGTGTAGAACTCCTTTAAGTACTTTTTCCCATAAGCATTTTAATTCTCTGATTTTTTTTATTATTTATAAAAGTCTATTTCTCCTTCATCTCAGATGGATAATTTAGCTTATTATTAGTTGGCAGTCTTTATTCTTTCAAGGTTCAGATATATATTCCTATCTTCTTAGGCTGTAAAGGTTTCTGCTGAAACATCTGCTATAGGTCTAATGAGCATTTCCTTATGTGTGACTTGATGAGTTTCTCTTGTTATTTGGAGAATTCTGCTTGTCATGTATTTTTACATTTTACTGTAATATATCTTTATAAAGGATTTCTTTAGGTGTTTATAGCTGCAGTCCCTTGGATTTCTTATATCTGTATGTACATAGCTATTTGGGGATTTGGGAAATTTGCTAGTAATATTTCAAGAAACAGTTTTGCAGTGCATTTTCTCTTTTCTTCACCTTCTGACATTCCCATAATGCAAATATTTGTTCATTTAATGGTGTCCCATAGGTCTTGGAGTTTTTTTGTTTTTGTTCTTTTGTCCTTCCTTCCTTCCTTTCTTCCTTCCTTCTTTTTCTCCCTCCCTCCCTCCTTCCTTCCTTCCCTCCTTCCTTCCTTCTCTCCTTCTTTCCCTCCCTCCTTCCTTCCTTCCCTCCCTCCCTCCTTCCTTCCTTTCCTCTTTCCTCTTTTCTGACTTTGTTTTCTTCTCATGTTCAAGAATACTTTCTTGTGTTTGTTTTAGGGTGTTGTGGAAATTCTCCATTGTATTTTTTACTTAAGTTATTGACCTATCTAGTGTCAAGATTTCTGATTGACTCACTTTCACAATTTCTATTTAGGAAAGTATCTATTCTTATATTTATTTGTTTGCTCATTTCTTTGTACTGTCTATTTGTGTTTTCTTACATTATACTCTCCCCCCCATATCCTTAGGATCACTATTTTGAACTTTTTCATGCTTTGGGAGTGTCATATTTTTTTCATGTACTTTTGTTCCTACCTTAATGTCTGTACATCTGAAATCATATTTGCCTCTTCAAGTTTTATGGAGTAGCTTTTGTAGGAAAATAATTTTTATTCACTTGGTTAAGACGTTTTCTTACTCACTGATAGGTCATTTGGGTGGTTGCTTTGGTTTGGGTTATAGGTGAACTTAAAAAAAATGTAATCTTTTTGTAATTTTTTTTTTGCCTGAAACTGATGCTAGCAGTGATTCATTTGTCTAGATTGCCGTGATATATAGGATTCTGAAGATTCATGTCCTCAGCCTTCAGAGTCAGGCACGATGCATGGTTTGCAGCAGTAGGAGCGGCCATGGTGGTGTGGGTTGTGGAGAGGACTGTCCTTCGGTCCCTAGTGGAAAGCACACGTGACATAATGGTTGTGGAGCAGCAACTATGCTCCTTGAGCCAAAGGATGTGAAAAAGACTTTCCCAGGACTCTCAGCATAAATGGGGAGATATGTCTGGGCCTGTGGCACCAGCTTCTAGACCACGGGTGGGATAAGGCCTTCCTACCAGAGTCCTGTGGAGTGCGCACAGGTGATGCTAGATTCCATTGCACTAGAAACCACTGATTTGGAGATGGTTGGGAGATGCCCAGGAGCCCTCCTAGATGTTGGGGTGGCATAAATGCAGGTGTTCTTGGACTTGTAACATTGATAACTGCCTTCCTGGAGCTGTGTGCCCCAAGTGGCATTTTCATCCAAGTACCAAGTCATGTTAAGGTCTTTATGATGAATAGTTATTGCCCCAAGTCCATGAGCTATGGAGACCTGTAGACATTATCCATGACTGGCATTGGGGTGTTTTACACTATTGGCTGCAATCTCAAGGCTGTGAGCATAGGAAAGGACATTCTCTAGTTTTTTTCTTGTCTGGCAAGCAGAGGTGGTACTAAGGTTTGGGGTGCTGGCTTTATTTTAAATTACATTTTTCTCAATAAATACTCATAGCATATGAAAGAAATGTGTATATATTTTCTTATTGTTAAAGATAGATCAATGAAAAGGAGAGATTCAATACCATACTGGTGAAAGCCATTGTTTGTAAAACTGCTATGTAAATTACAATTTGAAATTTAATCTAGTATTACGTTAAACAATTTTGGAAAAAGTTAGCAAGAATGTAGGCATTATCTGTGTACCAGTAATTGTTTTCATTGTTGTAATCAAATACCTGACAAAAAGCTGTTTAAGAAAGGAAGAATTTATTTTGGCTTACTGACCATCATTGTGTGGTAGGTATGGTGGTGGAATCATAAGGCTGTTGGTCACATGGCATCCACAGTTGGGAAGGACAGTTAGAAAGAGAAAAAAAAAACCCGATGAAGTTCTGACCCTGGACAGTTATCCGTATCTATTTGGTGGCCAATGAAATGATAGTTGTCAGAACCCTGCATAGCGATGGCTCAGCTGTTTAGGCGCTTGCCTGCAAAATCTAAGGACCTGGGTTCCATTCCCAAGTCCCCACGTCAAGCCAGATGCTCAAGGTGTTGCATGCGTCTGAAGTTCATTTGCAGTGGTAGATGTGCCCATTCTGCCTCTCTCATAAATAAATAATAAACAAATAAATAAACCTCTGTAGTGTTTCCTCAAAACATTTGCTCATACAATGTATCAATTAAAATGAAGAAGGGGAGGAGTGCTTTGTGATATTGTCTTCAGATACCAAGTGTCAGTGATATTCATGATCTCACAATACTTGCATTAGAGAAGGGGAAAATGATGGATCAAAACAGAGGGGGGATTAGTTAGAAAGAAGGGATTCAATAGGGGTGAGGGACTGGTGACTCCAGAAGGAAAAGGGAAGGCTGTGTGAGAGGATTTTGATCATGGTATCTTGTCTATATGTACTGAAGTTATCAATAAAAAGTAAGAACAAACAAACAAAAACAACAGGACAAAGTGAGCTTAACACCAGCATACAAAAAAAAAATCTTTCCACCTGTCTGAATGCATATGGTGTGATCAGCATAGTGAGGCTAGCATTAAACATATGCACCCCTAAAATAGTATTGGAATTTAATGTATACCTATTGTAGGTTTTATGCATATAAAGAATTCCACCCTTATGAAAAAAACATCAATTCTTTTTGAAGGAAAAGAAATGTCAGCTTTCAAGTTATATTTTCAAATACTTGCTGGATTTTGAACTGGGCCGAACTTTTTTTGATCTGAGGATATTAATTTCTTTACTATAACTTTAAATGAGGAGGAGTCAAGCTGTTGGGGGAGGGTTGTGATTTTACAACTGTAATCTTGTTGATCATTCATGGGGCAAATAAGTTCAATTCAAGTTTGTCTTTCTCTTGAATAAAATTTACTGAAATTTCTGTGCTTCCTCTGGAAAAAAATGTATTTTTGTAGTGATGAAAAACAATGCTCTGCTGGCAATATTAAATGTCAAGATTAAAATGTTGGGGATCCTACTATCCCTGTCTACTCTTCCCTTTCTTTTTTATATATAGTGCATCTGTATATTTATAACATTAGAAAAAGGAGCATAATCTTTGTGGTTTCATGAACAGAAAATTCAAAATTGTTAGTATCAGCCTTCCTTTAGTAACAGAAATTGAATAGTTGACTTAAATAAGTGCCAGATCATGGCACTGTTCACTTGGAGTGTGCATTAATTTTCTCTCGTTCTTCTCTGCCCACAAATTCTGAACTGTGTAGCTTGCATTGCAATGTGAAGGCTCTCATAATGTCCCAACTAATTAAATGAAGATTTACCCAAGTACTATTCTTTGGAAAACTCTACAGATCTATTGCCCCCATTTGATGAGAATGGGGAGAAGAGATATTCTTTCTGATTCACATTATTTCCATTTATTAAACAACAATAAATTTCACTTAATTTAATTAAATTTAATTCCTCAGGTTCTTCAGTCTCCAACCCTTCTCTGAATTTGGAAACTGTTCACAAGCCCTTTAATTCTTACAGTTGTCATGGAAATGAAGTCTCTCAAGAGGGAAAATTTAAATGACTTGAAGAAGCCTTGACATTTCTGGAGACTCAGACAGTAGCTTTCCAGTTGAGTTGAGGAGTAGACCTTATTAGGGGCACAGGGTGGGATTTTGATGTTTAAATTCTCTCGCCCACTCCAGATCTGCCCCCAATGACATGTGGGCCATGACATGATGGCACTAAGCAAAAGGAAAGTAAAATACAATTTTTATTAATAGCTAGAAGGTGCTCATTACATCCAGGTACAGGCATGCTCTGACAGAGCAGGCTTCAGCTGGATTCAGACCTGGCAGCCAAAGCTAAGATTCCCTGCTCCAGGATCTAGAATGCTTAGAATGGGGGTCCAGACCTAACTGTCCCAAGTTGAGTTCTCCAAAAAGCAAGCTCTAGTCAGAGCACAGCGTGAAGAAGCTGGATGCCTGCCCATGACATCTCGCCTGTGGAAGGGAAGAGAGCAGAGGCAGAGATGATGTGATGGTGCAGGCCTGGGCCGACTCCATGGGGAGTTTCTATCCCTGGAATGGACGAGTTGGGATGATATTGCCAGTATTTTCTACTCCTGTATCCATCAATCACTAACTTTGAGCATTCCTGCAAAACTTGGAATTAGGGATGGCTCTCTATAACTGAGGTAGTTTCCAGATGAGCTAACATTGAAGGCCATTTGTTGAAACAATCCAAACAGGTGAGAACACACCTTCCACATGAATCCCACAAGTCACACTGCTCGTTTGTCTTTGCTACCTGGAGGTCAGATGCAGAAGGAGCATCCCATTGCCTGAGGAAAGGAGGAAAGGAGAGGATGGAGCCTGTGTGTACTTTCAGCAGCATAAACATGACCATGAGAACTGTGACCGCTCTGTACCCAATGTCTAAACTGTGTGATCAGCCCCTCTTGTGCCCAGGGGGAGCAGCTGTTTGAGAGTGAGCAGACTTATCCTTCTTGCATGCTTTCCCCTATAAACGGAGACAATGTGAAGAAAGGTCTCTAATAACCTCTGTCCAGTCCCCATTACCTTCTGACTTCATGAACTCTTTCCATTTAAGTGGCCTGATTAAAACTGAAAATTAATGATTTTGAAACTTAAAATGTGTTTTCTCACAAAGAGTTTATAGGTTTCCTGCAATATGGCATCTTGGAGAATGTTTGGGTCTTAATGGGCAGTTTCAACCTTAAATAAATTGAAGTAGAGATTGCAGTAGACTTTTGTCAAAGTCTTATGACAGAGTTTGTTATTATTATTGTTTTACTTTGCCTAGTAGCTTGAGTGTGCTCTAAGTATGCTCTAAAAGTATGCTCTAAGCCTAGTGTTATTAAAACCTAGTCCTTCAGTTTAAGGGTGATGGATGTAAGCAGGCACAACACACTCTGGCCTTCTTTATGGAGCTAGCTGTTGCCCTTTGCCCTTTGTGCAGGAATGATTAAGTTTCCATTTAACTAAACTCTGCAATAATGGGGAATAATATTGAAAATATTTTAAAGCTGTCTTTATATACGTCCAACCAAATATATCCTACGGACACTCTCCCCTGGGGTGTTGCTTTCATGCTTACAGGTCAAATCTGGGCTAGTGCATGCTTTAAAAGAATTACTGTACACAAGAGTAGAGGCTTTTGAAAATGTGTTAGAGTTCTTATCTGCACCATGTAAGTAATTATGAAATACCTAAATGGCATCTGGATTCTCAGTAGCCGTTAATGATGTCATGAGCTATCATTATTACATTCGTATGTAGATGCTATGCTTCTATAGCCTCTGTGTCTTTGTTTAAGAACTATGACTTGGTCAGCTTGTCCTTTTCTGTCATGTTGAATCAAATT
This sequence comes from Zapus hudsonius, assembly GCA_004024765.1. Classification (NCBI taxonomy): domain Eukaryota; kingdom Metazoa; phylum Chordata; class Mammalia; order Rodentia; family Dipodidae; genus Zapus; species Zapus hudsonius. The sequence goes on from PVHP010030135.1 coordinate 14,946, forward strand.
CAGATGTTCATCTTGAACAAGTACAAGAATACCAAAGCGAGCTTGTCTTCAGTAGATTAGTTGCTGCTACAAAGCCGTGTGTTCAGGATGCGTTCTTTTTTACTTGCCGGGAAAGTGTTTCTCTTCGAGAGCAATTACATCTGATTGACATGTTTTCATGTGCCTCCAGCCCTGGTGCATTTTTTTTCTCTTTGGCACATTGAACGAGCCTAGATCAAGGGCTGCTTTTCCACTTTTTTTTTTTTTTTGCTCTTGTTGTTTTATTGCTATTAACTAAAATCCGGACACCAGAGATACTAGAGGAAAACTCAGAAACCTTGCAAAGTGCAACTTAAAACAAATTATAAAATATGTATAAAGAGTGTTTTGTTGTGGGAAGCCATTTAACTATCAGGACTATTGCTGAAAGTCAATTGAAAGGCAAGAAAATAACAGAGTTGGGCATGTTAATATAAGAAGCAATTTGTATCTTCTGTACTGATGTATGCAATATCTGATTTCTCTAAAAGATTCGCAGTGTGGTGTTCCTAGAAAAGAAAAAAGAGGGCTGGAAACCCATGCTCTTCTCTCATATTTCTTGCTAAATTGTGTATAATTTTGAACAAGGCTCTTAATGTTTGTGATTTTTTTCAATGTGTAAGAGAAGATGATGATGTCTATAGATTCTTCAAGCTAATGAGTAAAGATAACAGTCAATCCCTTCCTGAAATGATGTAAGGAAGCAGAAAATAAATAATACTAATAATAAATAATAAAAAACACCCTATTAATACTTTTGAGTCACAAGCATTGCATCTAACCACGGTTGACAAAAGTGGATGTCCCACTGTTTCCTTCCCGTGTATTTTCAAAGACTATAAACTATTTCAGGACAGGAACAACGTCTTATACAACGTTCATAATCCTAGGGATAGACCCTCATCTTCCTAAAACACCAGCTCTCAGGAAGGTAGCTCAGCCTGTCAAGTGCCTGACTTCCAGCTCCAGAATCCACCCCACGATCCCAGCGGTGGTGGCTGAGGCTTGTACTCTCCACACTGGGGAAGGATGCAACACTCTTCCAGAAAGAGTTGGGTGTTCTACCTGAGGATGACACCCAAGGTTGTCTTTTGGTCTCCATATGCAAGCACATACACCCACACATGAGCACACACACATCTACATACATTTGCACACACACAGAAAAAATATTTTAGAAATGAGTGATTTAATAATGCCTATTACAAATTAAGGCTCACTAAAATGGGTCAGTTTATATCTGTAAATAATTATATTTAAGAACAACTTACTGTACCCAGTAAACATAGGAACATAAGTAATAGTTTGTTGCTCTTAACCATCATAGTGTTCAGCATCGGCTATATAATGCCATATTGATTTGAATTTACCTAAGATTGTATACTCTCCAGCATGAAGTGTCTCTATTACATTCTTGCATGACACAGTAATGCAGATTCTAGTAGTAAAAACAAGTCTAGAGTTACATACGTAGAGCAAACAAGAGCTCAAGGCCCTCCAAAGCACCTGCTCTATTTCATGTACCTTTCAGTCCACTGAGGAAGATGATCACAGAGCTTGGTAAGTTACACCCCAATGGAGCACGCTGGGATTCATATCCAGAGCAGCACTGAACAGAGTTACAAATCCTACACTCTTCTGTTTTTGTCAATTAACATTTTTTTCCTATCCCAAACTGCAGCTCTTAGCCATGACAACCCAGGACAGCTCCTGAGATAGAAATCTGCTATGGTAGGATATAGAAAGAAACAGTTTTCTAGTAGTTTAAGAGGACAGGCCCAGTCTGCTGTGTCTGGGGCCTAGTTACCTGACAGAGCTCCAGATGTCAACATGGATTTGTTTCATATTGAATGCTAATCAGTCTCCGCAGGGTTAATTTAAGAACACTGACTCCCTTCTCTGTAAGAGTGATTAGCAGGTATGGGGGATGATTAATGTTTCAGTGTTTCTGTCACTTCTTCAGGGAAAGCGGGATGTTTCAGGATAGTGCTGAGCACCAGAAATTGGTGAGGTATGGTTTTTTTTTTCCCTTCTAACTTACTTTTACAAATCTTACCTACTCTTTGAGTTTTCTTTTAACAGGATGTTTAGGATTTCGTACTTCCCATGTTAGCACGCATATCTTGGATGCCTAGTGTATGCACAATTATTTCTAAGTGCTAAACTTGCACAGAATGTAAAGCATGTCTAATTTGATGACAAGACACATGCATTCTCTCTCAGAGCTCACAGGGAAGCAAGCAGGGTCCGGTGACTACTCCCAGCATAACTGCTAGCTAACGTGAGGGGCTGAGGTACAGGAACCAGGCATGGTGGAGGCACAGAGGTGAAGTGCCACAAAGGCAGAAATGATTCTTTGTTATTTGCTATTATGGTCCCCACAGTCTGACACAGAGTGGTCAGTCATCCAACAGATGTGTTGATTTTATAGTTCATTCTCTTTGAGGTTTTACAGCTGAGTAACATCTGAACCATGCTGTAAAGCATAAGTAAGATTGTTTTCATCAAAAATAGAGAACCACCCAGGGGAACAACACAGGAGCAAAAGCATGTGAAATTGAGGGAGGCATCCACGTTGGTCGGGATATGCCTGCTGGCAGTGCCATTCTGAGCCCTAGTGTGAAAAGACCCACACTAAATGTGGGGTGCCGTTGTAAGCCTGGGGTTCTGGGCTATAGAAAGAGGAGCAGGAGAGCTGAGCACCAGCATTCCTCCCTGCTGATGTGACAATATGACTCTAGCTTCCTGGCCCTGCTGTGATTTCCTTGCCATGATGGACTCCACCCTCTGGGACCACAACAAACCTTTCCCTTCCATAAGCTATTTCTGGTCTGGTATTTTGTTCCAGCAACAAGAAACTGATTCATGTCCCAAACATGAGGAGTATTTGATTCCTAGTACACTTCAGTGTATGTCAGTGTATATGAAAATACTATAAAATATAGACATTAACCTCCTGGTGTGATGCATTTCCAACTAACATTTTTTTCCTAACTCTGATGTATTTTAATCTGTCTTTTATTTTTATTTTCCTTTTAAGTGATGATATAGAGAAATTAGTATTTTAACTTTGCTATAGTTTTTATTTTCTTCCTATTCATTCTCTTTTCATCTATTCATTAATTTTTTTAAAAAATATTTTATTCATTTGAGAGAGAGTATGAGAAAGAGGCAGACAGAGAGAGAGAAGAGAGGAGAGGGAAGAGAGAAGAGAAAGAGAGAGAAAGAGAGAGAGAGAGAAAGAATGGGTGCACCAGGGCCTCCAACCACTGCACACGAACTCCAGACACATGCACCACCTTGTGCATCTGGTTGTACATGGGTACTAGGGAATTGAACTCAGGTCGTTCTGCTTTGCAGGCAAACACGTTAACCACTAAGCAATCTCTCCAGCCCCTCATTCCTTTCTTTTTAAAAATAATTCTTTTAATTTATAAGTATCATCTTTTACTTTTCCTTCTCTTTCTTTTGTTTCAGTTTTGAGTTAGAAAGTCCTCTGGAGGTTTAAACTATACTCATTATATATTTCCCTTGGAGGTAAACAATGATTACTTAACTTTTTCTCTGACATGTCCCACAAGTCTGTTCACGTATGTATGTTCATATACTGTTCAGTCATAAAGAAGAATGACATCTTGTGATTTGCAATAAAATGGATGAAACTACAAGTGAAATAAGGCAGACAAAGAAAGACTGCATATTCTCACTCACATGGAAGTGAAAAGAAGTCCCCTTGGGTGATGGAGACAGACACAGAGGACACTCAGCGTTCCAAAGCAGAAACCCAGAGGCTGCAAAGAGCTCAACACTGAAGCTGACTTAAAACTCACCCACCATGGCTCAGGGAACTTTGGGAAGAGGGGGCAGGAAGTTTGTAAGAGCCATGATGGGGGAACTATCCAGAGGCTTTGCTCCTCCCCCACTAACTGCTGCTAGCACAACTCATACCCTCCATCCCATGGAACATTCCAGCAATCCCATTGAGGAAGCCCCTTTGTGGAATGGGGGCAGGGAGGAGGGAAAAGGTGGTTCCAACGCATGGCTTGTTCATACTAAGTTTCCACTTATTCAAAAATAAATTAATAAAGAAGTCTCCTTGAATGTAGAACAGAGATTAGTAGAGTTGAGAAAGAAGTGTATGAGAGTGGATTAAGGGAAGTTGCATTTGATCTCTGCACACCATGAACATGTATTGAAATATAGCACCGAACCCCACAAATATGTGGAACCAATATGTGTCAGTGAAGGCTAAAATAAAACTGAGAGACAAATTTTATTTTCTTTCCACTGAAGAATAAATTGGGAGGATTTCTTTATTCAGTGTTTCTCATATCTCTCAGTGAATTATTGCACTTATATAATACATTACTTCCTATTAATGCTCTGAATTTTGCTTCGCGAGATAAATGCATTCTCAGTGTGGTTTCATTTTTTATTACACTTTTATTTGGGATGTAAGGATTCTTTTGTCTATTCTGTCAATTCTAATCCAATCTAATGGCTTTTCATGTGATTGATGCCCTTTTCTGTAGTCTAAAACCAGGTTACCTCTAAAGAATCGCTTTTTATCTTTTCTTTCCTAACATTCATAATTTTGTACTTTATGCCTTAAGGATTCTTGAAATGACATTTCATAAATAACATGGATACCTGTTGGCTAATATCTAGAGTGGGTATTCCAAGAGCAAAACATATGCCAGATAATTTTATTTACAGTATCAAAATCAAACAAAAGGTAATTTAATACATTTCTAGTGTACTATTATTTAAATTGAGGCCAAATATATTGGCCAATTTCTTTTAGAATAATTTAACACTAATTTTTCTTTCTTTTTTTCAGTGGATGCTGGTAGTCACCATGGGGTTGTGGGTTATGATTTGTGTGAGTAGCAGTCATTGGGGTGTGGGGGGGTGCAATGCCTCTGGATATTCCCTTCCCCTGTGGCTCTTACAACCTTTCCACCCCTTCTTTGGCAAAATTCCCTGAGCCGTGGTGGGTGGGTTTTAAGTCTACTTTAGTGCTGAGAGCTCTCAGCAGCTTCTGGATTTCTGCTGTGGTGTGTTTTGAGTATTCTCAGTCTCTGTCTCCATCACCCTGGTGCAGGTTGTCAGGTTTGCCACGGAAGCAGCATTCTTGCTCATCTCACCAGCTCCTCTTGGGTTTCACCTGGGCCCTAGCTGAGGTGTGAGGGGTCCTTCATCTCCTGCCAGGGAGTCAGCTTTCTATTCTTGTCTTGTTAATAGATTTTGATTGTCCTCGGTTCTTGCTGCTTTCTTCCCTGATCACACAGGCTCCAAACACAGTGTAGTGTAATATTTTTTGAGAATCGTTTATTTTTGTTACTTTTAACTAAAATATCGATATTTAAAATAAAATATCCTACCATTGAGATGGTTACCTTTGAAATGTCTTTGATTAGAATTGAAATCTATTAATGTAATATATTAGAGGGTCTTCTAATATATTGGTACCAATAATGTTTAGACTATGTTTATAAATGAACTCCAGCTGCATGCACCACTTCATGCATCTGGCTTTCTGTGGTTATTGGGGAACTGAACCTGGCCACCAGGCTCTGCAAGCAAGTACTTTTAACCACATAGCAATCTTTCCAGCCCTCAGCTGTGTATTATTTAGTATTCCAGTTAGACATATAAAAACTCAGTATGCATGAGTCTAAGAATATTCTAGGTTACTTCTAATCTTATCCTATTTTCTGATCTAGATTGTATAAATAAGAAAGATGTGTTCTCCAAACGTTTGGAGAAATTTAAAGTCATAAATCCATTGTAGCACTCAGCTTCTGTCCTAGGGGCAAGGATATGGCTTTGGACCACATTCTAAAATAATTTTAATTTTTTACCTCTCTTACAACTCTGATGATTTGTAGTTTACATAAGGGATCGATTTCATCAATGTTTTGGCATTTATTAGTCCAGACCCATGCTGAACTGTGGCGTCTTATTTGCTATCTTTCATGCCTCACTTTAAAATTTGAGGGAGTTTCGAGTCTCTGTCAATAAGACTTGTTGCATGTGTATGTATGTATGTGTGATGTGTGTTTGTGCGTATGCATGTTTGTATGACTGGGTGTGCATACGCGTGTGTGTACTGGTATGTGTGCATGTGTGTGGAGGACCGAGGTTGAAGTTGGGTGTCTTCCTCTATGATTCTTCAACATAGTCTTTGAGACAGGGTTTCTCACTGGCCCTGAAAAGTCACTGATTCAGCTAGATTAGCCAGCCAGCACCCCCCCCCCCCAGGATCCACTGATCTCTGACTCCCCAGTGCTGGGATTTCAGGTGCATGTCACCAGGTCTGAGATTTTATGTGTGTGCTGGGGATCTGCACTCAGGTCTTCATGCTTGTATGCCAAGCACTTTATACACTGAGCTGTCTCCCCAAAACTCTTGTTTAGATATTAATTTGTCTATACTCTGTGAGCATTTTTACTCTGCTTTTCATATATCATAGTTTTTATAAAATTATTTTTTATTAAACGCTTGCAACCTTTTCTTATGACTGCATTGAAACCATTCAAAACAATGCACCAAGACAGTCTCCCTTCCTCTACTAACCTGTTACTAGTTTTAAAATTTTTCCACATATCCAGGGGTGCTGGCTATTTTAGAATGAAATTGATTTCTTCCTATCAGTACTACCTGGATATTTCTGAACTGGCAGTCTCAGTGCATGCCCACTGAGGCAACCCAATCAGAACTTTATGGCACCATTAGCCTATAATGCTCTAGTTCTTATGATTAATGTGTAGGCCTAGACCTCATAAAACTCTCTATTTTAATTCATCTTAAGACACCTTCCCTAACAAGCACTCGATATGCCTAAAGATATCCCTCTTAATAAGCACATGTGCGCATTTAGATGCTATCTTCATTCTTAAAAACGCAATGAGTGCAGCAGTTAATTAACTTATTATAACCC
>PVHP010030136.1:0-7500 GCA_004024765.1 Zapus hudsonius
GGCATTTGACTTTCTGGGCCTGAGTTACCTCACTTAGTATGGTCCTTTCCAGATACATCCATTTCCCTGCAAATTTCATAATTTCATTTTTCTTTACAGCTGAATAATACTCCATTGTATAAATGTACCACATCTTCATTATCCATTCATCAGTTAAGGGAGATCTAGGCCGGTTCCATTTCCTAGCTACTGTAAATAGAGCCACAATAAACATGGATGGGCAAGTATCTCTAAGGTAGTGACTAGAGGTGTTGGGTTATATGCCAAGGTCACTTCCATGTTAGAAAGCATGTGTCCAATACCATCACCTGCAGTATGATAGTACATGGTGGCCTGAACACCAGGGCATGTGTCAGACAGACACAACCTTTTCCTTTTTTTTTTTGTCACACCAAAAAACTACATTTCCCTACATCCCTTGAGGTTGAGTGGCAGCTAACAAAATGTGAATCGAAAAGCTCTCTCCTCCCAGCTCCTTCTCCTCAGTGAAGATGAACAGGGTGGGGGCTCTCAATGACTGCTTCTGCCTATGTGGAAAACCCATTAGACATAGCTTACATTAAATGAGGGGAAGTTGGGAGCTTATTCTGTGCAGTGAGTAGTGCTACCTTACCGGGATTACAACCAGCAGCCTCTTTCCTCTTCTAATCTTGGGTGTGACTGTGGGCGTACCTGTGCCATAGTGTACCTGTGTAGGGCAAAGAACAACTTGGGTGCCAGGCTAGTGACCACCTAGCTCCCAGGATTCTCCATTCTCTGCTCCCATCTCCTGTAGGAGGGTGGGGACACTTGCTACTACCTCTGGCTTCTGTGTGGGTTCCTGGGATTTGAACTGTGGTTCTCACACTTGCACAGCAAGCACCTTTCCCCACTGAAACATCTCCCCAGCCACTGGGACAGGATTAACACCCAAAGGCCAAAGACTACCATCTGCAATGAATTCACTTATCTTTCTTTGCATCATGAAAGGATGATGTCATCATTGGGAGAGAAGAATTCCATAATCTTCCATGAAGTTTACTTCTCTTTCAGAAGCCCTATTGAAGAAGGCTGGATATGCATGATGTCATCCCTGTTCTCAAGGGGCTTATTAGTCCTAGCTGTGGAAGTTGGGCAGGTGCATACACTTCTCTGCAAGCAATCACAAAATGGGATTCTTGTGGCTTCCCTTCATCCTGTGACAAGCCTGAGAAGAAGGCTTTCTGATCACTGGCTCACTGACAAGGAGCGCTGAAGGTCACTCACTCTGGACGTGGTGGAGTAAGAACTTGAACCAAGGTCTGAAAGATATTGCAATTGTTGCAATATCGACAATGCCTCTTAAGGCTGCCACCCGATCAGAGGGCTCAAGCCTGACTCCATTGTCAAGGACAAAGAGAAGGTGTCCCTTCTGAAGAGCAAAGGTCTCTCTCCAATCCCAGTGAGGTTTTGTTCTTTGTTTAACAGAATGTTCTTGAGGCCTGGGTCTGTTTGTGGGAAACTCACTCTGTCTCATGAAAAAAGTATGCCTCAGAAGCAGGTAGTGAAAAGGGAAGAGTTGTCCTATATTGTGACTTTAAGAAAAAGGGACTAATTTATGAAAAGTTTGGGAGATGTGATTAGGAGAGCAAAGGATTGTTAGTTTACAAAGAGAATTAGGTTAACTAACAACCATCTTCCAAAAGCTTAATTAAGTCTCTCAGCCCTCGAGTGAGGCAAGGAAATAATTGATTTCTGCATTGCTGGTGGGGAAGTGAGGAGGGGAGGTAATTTGCTCACGGCCAACAAGGGAACCATCATCTGTCCTAGGATTTAAAAAAATCTCAGACTTTATATATATATATATATATATATATATATATATATATATACCCTTAGTCTTTTGTTTTATCTTTGAATCTGGAATGCTCAAGGCCCAGAAGAAATTTAGGAACCCCAGAGCAGGACTGTCAACCAAGATATTCCATGCAAATGAGACCAAATAATTAAGGATTTATTCCGTAGTAATTTTCTGTCCTTCAAAGAAATAACACAAACAATGTGAGAATTGAGGCGGCTGGGCTTATTTTAATAAGTGCTGACACTTTCCATTATAGGCCCCTCACTCGGAGGAATTGCTTATGATACCACAAAATATGTTGAGATCTCAACATTTAAAATAGTCAATGTTACAACTACTGAGAAGGGAGGGAGGGAAGGAGGGAGATGGAGAGGTAGGGAAGAAAAGGGAGGAAGGAAGAGAAGGAGAAAGAGGAAAAGAGGAAGGGAAGGAAGGGGCTAGAAGAGAGAGAGAGAGAGAAAGGGGCAGAAAGGCAAAAGAAAAAGAAGGGGAAGAAGAGATAAGGAGGAGGGAAAGAAACAATCGAGAGGAAGGAGAAGCCAAGGGAGTGAGAAAGAAAGGGGGAATGAGAGAGAGAAGGAAAGGAAACGTGGTAAAAAGATCAAGTAGCCGGGGAGGGAGGAAAGCTTCCTAGAAGAGCCCCTAATTATTGAATGCTGATGGAGTGCGAGGAGCTTTTCCTCACGAGAGCTCTTTGTGGTAGAAGTCAACTTACTTTAAAGGAAAGCGAAAGGGACACTTAGAAGGGGCGAATCATTTTCCTCCAGCTAAACCGAGAAGGGACAGAGCCAGCATTTGAATCCACCGCTGACCATGGCCTGGCACTGCCCAGTGCTGCCCTCTGCCTACGATCTTAGAAGTGATACTGTGTGAATGCTCTTTGAGACTCAGACTACCCACGTCCACAGTTTCGGAAGGAAGATCTGAGGCCTATGTAGAATTATCAAGAAATTGGGCGGGAGAAATGGCTCAGCAGTTGAAGGCACTTGCTTGCAAAACCTGGCCATCTGGGGTTCAAATCCCCAGTATCCATGTAGAGCAGATGCACAAAATGACGCATGTCTGGAGTTTGTTTGCAGTGGCAAGAGGCCCTGGTGAGCTCATACTATCTCTCTTTCTTGCTCCTGAAATTAGACAGACAGACAGATGAGAGAGAGAGAGAGACTATCAAGAAACTCCTGGGTGGGGGGGGCAATATGTGCTTTTGCTCTCTGAAGTCTGCTCTGAGGCTCTCACCAGGCCCATGCCAGTTAAGTGGCATTGGGCTCTGAGATTCAGTTTTTTCCTCCATCAAATGTATATATTCTTAAAAACAAGATAAAGGTGGCAACCCAAATACCTACAAGGATCAGGCCAGCACTGAGAGAGAATGAGTGGGGCAGACAGGGGGTCTAAGATGGTACGATGGGGCTGTAATATAACCAGAGTTTTAGGGCAAAATTTCTGCTCCAGCTGCAAGTGCACCCCAGTATGCCCATTAAAGAGATCAGTGACAGAGGTTTTCATCAGTGTGTGATTCAGAAACAGAACAGATAACGTTCAGTGGTCCAGGTCTTGTGGCTCATACCTGAAATCCCAGCACTCAGGAGGCTGTGAGTTTGAGGCTGGCCTGTCCTACACAGGTAGTTCCAGGTCAGCCTGAGCAAGAGTGAGACCCTGCCTCAACAAAACCAAGCAATGAGAACAAATAAACGAAAAGGCGATTCAGTGACCCAGAGGTCCATCTTCAGAGTACTGATATGAGCTTTAGGTTTAAATGAAGGAAGTTTGGGGCTGGATGGGACAAGAGCTATGCATAATTAAGCAGTTCCACTTAAACTGGGGTCTGGATTATCGTTTTCTCAGTTCAGGTTCTGCAGAGTGGTCCAAAGAAGTCCTCACTGTGTGAGGGGACATGCCACGGCACTAGACATTTTATGTGGGTGCTGGGATCAAACTCATGTCCTTATGCTTGAATGACAAGTACTTCACCTACAGAGCCATTTCCCCAGCCCCAGTGATATCAGCAAAACCAGCCTCTAAGCGCATGGTATGGGGAAATAATCGAAAATGGGGAAAGGTGTCCTTGTCAGAGGGAGAAACCACCTCTCCTATCTGGCTGTGTCAGGTTGGAGGAGTCCAGTGCTGCCACATTTCCATTTGTTTCAAAAGATGCAGGAAGTCTAGATTTTTACATGAAATTTCTCCTTTCTCAAATAATGGTGCAAATGTTTTCAGAAACATTAAGTGAGCCAAACTCAACACATCTGTGTGGGAACACAGCCCATGGTCCCAGGGCACGGCTTCTGCAGTAGACAAGTCTTCAGATGTTTCCACCTTAGAAAGGATGTGGCCTGGTGGCAGATTGTCCCTTCAATCCAGATGGCTTTGGCTCTTGGTGCTATTCCTGGTTCCGTTTAACCAGAGTGGATGAGGTTTTGAGTACAGCCGTGTTTATAAACAGCTCAAAGAATTCTAGACGCGATACCCAATGTGAAGTTAGCTTAATTTGAAAAGATTAAATGCACACAGGCAATTGCAGAGTTGTCTGTTTTGCAAATCAGTGCAATTTTCTGTGTCAGAACGGGACAGGAGCTCTGAGAAGCATAGCTGTTGCCGTGATCAGCAAGCTAGTGTGGCCAGTGGTCTGGATTGTTCATTGTTCTTTGCATACATGTGTGCACGTGCATGCACATACACACGCACACACACACACGTGTGCACATGTGCATAAGCACACACAATCTCCACCTCCTTCCCACCCCTGATTCAATGTTACTTGAGCTATAGCTACATAAAGTATCCCTTTTTATACATCCAGGGACAAGGTGAAAAAGGCTTACCTCACCCCAGCAGGACAGACTGTGGCAGATTGGACAGTGTGGAAGTCCTCAGGAACGTGAATGCCAGGGAGGCTACAGCCTCTCTTTCATTAACTTCCGCAGGAGCTTGGAGAGTTGCCCACCCTAGTCTCAGCTCCTTATCTGTGAAATAATGGGCATGAACTTCGGTACATTAATAGATTTCAGCAATCCTTGATTCCCCATGAGGCAAGCAAGGGTAGATACTCACTCCTGTTCCCGTGATCAACATTGCCTCTACATTTGCTGGCCTCGTGTCTAGGTATGTCGATGACCATGGAGGTCTCTGGCTACCACCTTGAATAGGTAGAGGGATAGTGGATAGTACAACTCATAATATGAATCTCAAATGGGTACTGAGAGTATAAAGATGCCAGGTAAGTCCCGCTGGAACCAAACTCCAGACACATGCACTACTGTGCATCTGGCTTGACCTGGGTACTAGGGAATTGAACCATTGTCCTTAGGCTTTACAGGCAAACATCTTAACCATTGAGCCATATCTCGAGCCCCTCTATGACATTTCTGGAAAGGCTCCAGTGGTACAAAAGAGTGTCCCACTCATAACTTCAGGTGGCCAGGGTGGCACTTGTCAACTCTTAAAGGAAACAAGGATTAAAGGAGGGACAGTCTATGTGAGTCAAACTTTGATCACAACAGAAAAGCAGTTCAAGCCGGCTTTAATCCACTTCAATACCAAGAAAGAGCAGAGTTATTATAGCAGCTCGATGGATGATTAAGTCAGTAGTTCATTGATGTCATCAAAGGCTTATGGCCTTTCTCTACTTTATATCAGGCCATTTCTCCTCATTGTAATAGAATGATTGTCACAGTTCCAGCTACCATGTCTTTACACACCACCGTTTCTCTCACATACATCTTTTATAGAGTGAAGATAATTTTCCAATAACCCTCACCCCCAAGTCTTCATTAAGTGTCATATTGGCCATGAGTCCTAGGCCCATGCCTAAAATAATCATGAGCAAAAAAAAAATGCAATTACCCTGGCAGATTTAAATCTTAACAATCCAGAGCAAGGAGGAAGGAGGTCAGGCCCTCAGCTGTCTTGAAGATCGAGAAGGGTCTCCACGTTGCAGGAGGGGCTGGCGGAATGAGCTGAGGAAGAAGGAAGAACAGCAGTGATAGGGAGAGGGCAGAACAGAACTGCAGCTGTGCAATCAAACAGATGCTCATTTCATTCCAGCATTGCTGATCTGCAGCAGTGTGTTCTTGGCTTGTACTTGAACCTGTCTAAACGTGGCTTTCTTCATGTGTGAAGTACATATAACATGGAGCTTCCAGGAATTTTGACAAGAAGATGAAAGAAGGGGCCACCCACAGGGTTTGCTGTGAAGATATGTTCAAGGAGAGTCAGGAAAAACAGAAGTAGGACAGAAAGAAGACTTTCTACACGGGACCCGAGGGTACGAGGTGCTCTCAGACATCAGCCCTCTGTCTGACAATGTACCTGTAAGGCTGGCAAATAGAGCATCAGTTTTAATTGGAATTGTTTCTAGTGCTGGGAATGGAACACAGGGCCAGGACTCTACCATGGAGCTACATCCCCAGCCCAATAGGGCATCTTTATCTTCTTTTGAATATATTAAAACTGCAGACAAGGGGACATGTGTCTCCAGCCTCAGGTAAAGGAGAATGCAGGTTTTTGAAGTTCAGAACTGCAGCAATATTCAGAAACAAGAAGGTGAAAAATGAGGAAATCTGTTTAAAAGACTGTGGGGGATTCAAAAACAATATATTTAGAAAACACATTCTTATTCCAGAAGAATTAAACATCTGATTTGTGGATCATCCCACTCTCCAAACTTTATGGTGGTAATCTCTCAGTTGCAACTGGAATTGGTCTGCTGTCTCTTACCCAAAAGTTTCATGACCTTTTGTGCTATATCTTTCTACTCAGACAGGTCCATTTCTTCTAAACTCAACATTGCACAAGTTCTCAGGACACAGGCGGAACACAGCTAGACTCTCATACCAACTGCTTGTAGGCTCAGTCTGGATGAAGCTACTTTTTCCCCTCATAAGCCAAGCCTGCGCAGTTCTTTCTGCATTTAGATCTTTCAACTCAGACCAAAATGGTCTATCAAGCTCTGCTAACAGCACTGCATGGTGTCTCTTAGGACAAGGCTTCAAATCTTTCCACTAATTAGTTCCAAAAGATCAAAAACCACACAGTCTGTTTTTAAGCAGTAATAACCCCACTCCTCTGGTACCACATTCTGTATTAGTCAGGATTCTCTAGAGGAACAGAATAAAAGGGCACTTATTGGATTAGTTTATGGCAGACCAGCAATAGCTGTCTGTAGGCTGAGAGTCAAAAAACCTGGTGGCTGCTCAGTCTACATCCTGGGAATCCTTAGCAGCCCCAATCTGATACTGAAGGTCTGGAGGATTCCTGGGGGCCTGCTGGTCTTACGTTCCCATTAGAAGACTAATGAAACTCGATTCCAATGCTGATGAAAAGTAACCTAACAGGAGAGATGCACATATGAGTGAACAGTGGGGACTGCCAGGTAAAAGACACTCACCAGTAAGCAGCACAGACAGCCAGGTGGAAGAGGGGATTGTGTCTTCTTAGTGCTTCCTTACATAAGGCTCACCGCTGGCTGGGCTGTCCACTCTGGAGGAAGAATTTCCTCCTTCAATTAATCCTACCTTGAAGCAACCTCAGACACATGTCTAAGAATGTCCGTGGATTCTTTATCATATTAAATTGACAACAGAAGTTAACCATCACAACGGGGTTTATAAGCAAGTGCCTTTAACACTGAGCCATCTCCCCAGCCCTCACAATGGGGCTTATAAGCAACAGTCTTTTAAGAA
>PVHP010030136.1:12500-21789 GCA_004024765.1 Zapus hudsonius
TTTTAAAAAACAATGAAGGTTTTATTTTTAAAATATTTTATTTATTTATTTGCAAGCAGAGAGAAAGACAAGAGGAGAGGAGAGGAGAGGAGGGGAGGGGAGAGAGAGAGAGAGAGGGAGAGAGAGAGAGAGAGAGAGAGAGAGAGAGAATGGATAATGGGCACACCAGGGCTTCCAGCCAGTGGGGGGGGGGAACCCTTAGATACATGCACTACTTTGTGCATCTTGCTTTACGTGAATTGAACCTGGGTCATTAGGCTTTGCAGGCAAGCACATTAAACACTGAGCCATCTCTTTAGCCCCCATGTGGTGACCACTGGGGTGACTCAAAACTCACCAAAGTGCTGAGAAGAAATGACAGTGGTTTGTTCAACACTGAGACATCTCTATCAGGGACCATTTTGGAAGAGGTGGCAGAAAGAATTTAAGAGCCAAAAGAAGGGAATCAATGCTTTGCAGTACTGTCCTCCATACACAAAGTGACTTAGATGTTCATGACCTCACAGTGGCTGATATTACCTACACAAGTCCTGCATCATAGGATGGGAAAGATGAGGACATCAAAATAAAAAAGAGACTCATTGGAAAGAAGAAGGAATCAGTGGAGGGAGGACTTGAAAGGGGAAAAGGGAGAGTTGTGGGAGAGAATTTTGGTCAATGATATATTGTCTATATGTTTAGAAGTTGTCAATAAAAAGTTTAAAAAAGAGGATTCAAAGTCCAATAATTAATAAATAAATAAATAAACTAAATAAGTAAAAAAATGCCCTTTCTTCACCAAGAAGCAGTAGACTTGGGTATCCTGGGACCAGTCATCATGTCCCTTCATTGCAAAAGGGTATGTGGTACATCTCAGGATTAAGCAATAATGACAAATGTCTGAGGGGATAGATATGCCAATGACCATGATCTGATTCATTATACATTACATATTTACATATATATGATACATTGTACTCCATAACTATACATAATTGCCATATGTTAATTAAAAATTTAAGCACGCTATTAGAAAATAGTACAAAAAGTAAAATTTGAGGAAGAAACTTCTGGGAAGGAAACTGAAGACCTGAAGGGGACTGAATATGTAACCATGATGGTGTCGTGTCACTAAGATAGGATCTAGAGTGATTCTGCCTTTTTTTTTTTATTCAGCATGGGAGAGGAGTAGACTGTGTGACTTAGGAAACAGGTGCTGGAGTTAGACAGACCTGGTTGTCCATGTGGGCCAATTACAGAGCCTCAACTTGGTGAAAATGGATGTAAGGAACAGAGAGGCCTAACAATGTGTGTTCAAGGCTACTGAGCACTCCTCCTCTCTCCCTTCCCTCTCCTGTCTCTCCTCTCTTCCCCTCCCTCTCCTTTTCTTCTATCTTCTTCACCCTTCCTTTCTTTCCTCCCTGGGGAGGGGAAGCATAAAGAAGTTTTTAATAGTATAATAAAGACCAACTTACTGCAATTTTGGTATAGTGAAAACAAAAAAAAAGGAGCTATTTCTATTTTCTTCTTTTTATGCAGTTGTTTTTCTGCTGTGGTTCCCCAAATGCCAGATTCAAAGCAGTGAGTCAGGCTGGGTTCTGGGGTAGCGCTTCACATTTGTTTATACATTTCTCAAAGACAAAAACAAACAAACAAACAAACAAAAAACCTCCCAGCAAGCTTTACAATGGAAAGTATTTAAAAACAAAGCACATCCTCACCATTCTACCATGATGCTATGATGCTGATTTACCTTGTTCTGTGTAATAGGAAGCTTCCATGTTGTTGAGATGAACATCCAAGCCAGACACTGTTTATAGGAGGAATGGATTTATCTCAGCTTACAGATCCAGAGGAAGTTCCATCCATGGTGAAAGAAGGTGGCTTTCATTCATAAATCTAAGCAGAGAAAGAGAGAAACCATCACCAGCCAGCAAACACCAAAAGCAGCAAACACAAAATTGGTATCAAGCAGGATTCCCCAGAGCTCAAACTGCTCTCTGTAACTTTGGGATGGAATCAGGTCCACCCCAAACACTCTTTTGGGCTGGAGCCCAGGATTTGCCCCAGTAACACCTCTTCCAGACAGACGGCTGGAGACCTAAGTTTTAAAACACCCAAGTCTATGGGGCACATACATTCAAATTACCACATTCCTTCTATGGTCCCAATAGACTCTTGGCACTCTCATGGCAAATTGTATTCAGTGCAACTTTAAGTGTCCCCATAGTCTTGACCAACTTTAAGACTGTTCTAAATTCCCAAGTCTCATTAGATTCAAGACTATTTCTTACCTGTAAGTCCTGTCAAATCAAAACAAGTCACATACTTCCAATATATAATGGCACAGAGTAAACATTTCCATTGCTATAAGGCATAACAAGAAGAGATTGAACCAATGCAAAAATCAAAAACAATCAGGTAAACATCAAGTATCTGCAGTTCAGGCTGGAGAGATTGCTCAGTGGTTAAGGCACTTGCCTGCAAAGCCCAAGGGCCCAGGTTTAGTTCTCCAGTACCCACATAAAGCCAGATGCACAAGGTGACATGTGTATCTGGAGTTTGAAGTGGCTGGAGTTCCTGGACACTCTCTTTCTCTGTCTTTATCTCTCTCATAAATAAATAAATAAATAAATAAAGTATTAAAAAAGAACAAAAGCACCTGAAGTTCAAGTCTGACATCTAACTATTGATGGTAGTCTCTGGATTTTTAATTTTCATCCCTCCAATTGGGCTCAGTAGCCAGGGAAAATGTCCATCTTGAGCCAACAGCACTCCTTGATAGCCTTTGCATAATCCTGGTGGATCAATAGGTCTTTGGGTCTCCATTACAAACTGCACTGCATCTTCACCTCCATACACTGGCCTTTCCAGCCTTTAATCAGGAATGTCCTGTTTCCTATGCCTTATCTCAGCAGAGGCTTCTGTTTACCTTCAATGGTCTTAGTGGCCACACCAGGAAACCACCCTGGTTCATATTCTCAGGAGCGGCTCTTGGGACTATGTTCTTCATTATCTGTTTCCATGTTTCTAAAACCAGTACCAGGTATGCAAGGGCACCTGTGTTAAGCCAGAGAGGAAATAAATCTTGGCATTGAGCTTTTAGAATTCTTCTTTTCAGTAATCTTTCAAAATAGTTTGCATTTCTACCATTCAATCTTTTTGGGTGGACTTCACCTCAGGCATCCTTCCATTGTTTCACTATAAAGCAGTTGGGGCATTTAATGATGGTAATCTGCTTGACAATTGCAGCTTCAGTAATCTAAAACCTATTTCTGTGGTAGTAATTATAAATTTGTTTGAATTTTTCTAAATTTTAACATTATATCTTTTAGTTCTATATCTTCTGCCAAGCATATCAATCCATTAGTTACAAATTCAACCTTGATTAAAGTCTCCAGGACATGGGCAGAAGAATGCAGACAGCCCTTACGCCAGTAGCCTGGTTCCAACAAAGTTCTTGCAGTTTTTCTTCTCCTTTGAAAGTTCATAAACAAAGCCTCCAAATATAATTCTCTCTTCATTTAGCATTTCCTAATTCACACCAGAATGCCCCATATATTTTAGTTTACCACACTGTGAGGCTTTGGCAGTCACAAGTACCAAGTCCATGAGCATCCCTCCTCCAGCACATAAGTTCCAAAAGGCCAAAATCTATATGGTCAGATTTATCTCGGCAACATCCCACTCTTGGCACCAAATTTCTGTAGTAGATAGCTTTCACGTTGCTGGAATGAACATACAAACCAGACACAGTTTATAGTAGGAAGGGATTTATTTCAGCTTACAGATGCAGGGGAAGTTCCATCAGTGGCAGAAAAAGCTGGCTCCTATTCATAAATGCAAGGAGAGAGAGAGAGAGAGAGAGGAGAGAGGAGGAGAGAGGAGAGAGAGAGAGAGAGAGAGAGAGAGAGAGAGAGAGAGAGAGAGAGAGAGAGAGAGAGAGAACCAGCAGCAACACCAAAAGCAGCAAACACAAAATCAACAGCAAGCAGGATCCCCAGAGCTCAAACCATCTGCATAACTTCGGGATGGAATTCAGATCCACCCCCAAACACACCTTTGATCTGGCCTCCAGGACCTACTCCCAATGATGCCTCCTCCAAACAGTAGGCTGGAGACCTAAGTTACAAGTTTTAATAAAACACCTGAGTCTATGAAGGGACACACATTCATACTACCACAGTGTGTTTCTTCACTGTCCCCCAAGTTTGTTTTTTACTTATTTGTTTTTAAATATTTTTATTTGTTTAATTGAAAGTAGAGTGAGATAGAAGAGAGACAGAGATAGAGAGAATGGGCACACCAGGGTCTCCAGCCACTGAAAACGGACTCCAGATGCATGTGCCACTTTGTGCAGCTGGCTCTACATGGGTACGATGGCATTAAACTCAGGTTGTTAGGCTTTGTAGGAAAGTACCTTAATCACTGAGCCATCTCTCTAGACCCCCCTTCAGGTTTGTTTTAATAGTTGTAATGCTAATGTGTTTATGATGTGTTCCCTGGTTTCTGTGTACATGCTAATGGAAGCCCTTTTTCTTTGGTACTTAAGCTCCCAAATCTGTCGAAAGAGCACATTGAATGAATATACCTTAATTTCTGAACCACACAATTAAAACACATTTAGAAGAAGGAAATGAATAAGTAAAATGAAATGCATAAATTAAAGTTTGATTCCTCATCCTAATGTTGACCCCTGGGCAGCATCCTGTGCCAGGATTCATGTAGCCTGGGAAGATGGATTCAGGTTTCCCCAAATAATATGGTCTTCTCTGAAGTTTTTATAGTTAAAGAACAAAAGCAAGTAATAAATCAAGATACTTTTGAATACAGTGGAAGAAAGAACAGTTTAAGGGTTGTAGCAAAGTGGGGAAATCTCTGCTGTAGTTTTCAACTGCTATCTTGGCATTCTTAGCTTTGGAGTTGATGGAAGATGGTGGTTTATTAATACATTTCAAAAGAGTCTTCCTAATAGTCAAAATGGCACTAGGTCAGATATACAGGTAGGCAATGAATCACTGTATATTAGGGGACTAAAGGCAGCCCAAGATAATTTGACTCTCTATATTTATTCATTTGTATGGAGAGAGAGAGACAGAGACAGAGACAGAGAGACAGAGAGAAATAATGGGCATGTTAGGGCCTCTGGCCACTACCAATGAACTCCAGATGTATGTGCCACTTTGTGCATCTGGCTTTATGTGGGTATTGGGAATCAATCCTGAGTCATCAGGCTTTGCAGGCAAGTTCCTTAACCACTGAGCCATCTCTCCAGCCCCTAATTTGACTCTAGATCTGCAATGCTTCAATTTTCTACACTCAGGCAGTTGTAATCAATCAATTCATTTCTGATTAATAACTGATTGTCTCCAGGCTTCTGGCTGGAGGAAGTGTCACTTTGGCATAGCCTCCTGGGGACTGGCCCTTTCTAATTTGGATGCAAAATACGAGGGATGCAAAAGAAGAGCCAAACTAGTCTGGCAGTTCTGCATTTTGTGAATGACAGTGTGCTTGCTTGCTTATTTCTGGAGATGCTGTTTCTCTCTCTGCTTGCTTCTGTAAAAGGGGGCCAGCTTTTTTTCCCTTAACTTCCCCCTGGGTCTGCTAATTTCAATAAATACTTTCCTCCCCAAAAATGTGCCTGGTTTGGAGATTCATCCCAGCAACGTGTGGCTGACTACGACAGATTGTCAGATGACTGACAATCAGTCAGTCAGCCTTTTAGAATCTTTAACATAGGTGTGACTTTTTTTCTGGAAACTTTAGTTCACATCATCTGAAGTCTAACCTGACTCAAAGCTCAGTTTCTCCGGTCTGCTGCTTGCTGGTTATATGTCCTTGGACAAGGGACTTCAGTTTCTCCTCCTATAAAACATGTATCTTGGAAGTAAGGGAAATGTATATTGGGATACCTACTGCAGTGTCTGTCACATGATGACTGAACCCAAGGTGCCTCTCACATGCAAGGTAAGCCCTCCACCACTGAGCTACAGCTGCAGCAAATACAGTGAATTTTCAATAAATGTCAGTCATCATTACTGTTAGGATCAGTATTTTTACTTAGCCTCCCCTGGCTTGCACACATGGTTTTGGTGGGAGGTACATTGGATTAGCAACCAGAACCTTTGACCTCTAGACCCATGTGCTTCCTGCTGTGTCCTCACCATGTCTCTTTCAGACAGTGTTTGGAAAATGAACAAGCTTTCTAAGTGCAAGACCTCAGGTCCCCAGGCATGGCCACCATGGCCTGTGAGTTGCAGTCAGGTAGAGAGATGGCTTCAAAGCTCTAATTCTGCCCTTGGTCTCATACATAACAGAAAGCCAGACAACAGCCTGCTTCTGTTGAGATCACAGTATGCCCTGATCTCCCTTGTTCCATATTGTGTAAAACAGAGGCTTTTCAGGCTGGGCCTTGCCCAGAGAGACTCCATTTTACAAGCAGTTTTTGACTGTAAGCAACGAGGCAGGATGACTCTGAGAATTGGTGGGCATATTGTAAGGTCAGAATTCAGGCTTCACCCTGATCCTCTTTCCCAACCAGCCTCAAGAGAAGTATCAACAAGAGTCACAGATAAAGACTCCCTCCTAAACAAGAGCCACACTTGCTGTATCTCAGTATGACCTGAGGGACTGTCCTTTCTGATCCTGAGAGCATGTGGCCACCTGAGCCTTCCACCCAAGCTCATGTGACCACTTGGGCCCGAACCTGAACATTTTCCCCTTAAAAGCCCTGATCTAAACCTGCTTCGCGCTTTTTCGCCACCTTTGGTGAAAATAGCCCGGCAGCTCGCTTTTCCTCCTATTAAAACCTTTCCTTTCAGAGTGGTCTCTCGTGGTCATTTCCAATCTAACACATATAAACATCATCTTCTGGTCAGTACCACCCACAAGTCACAGAATGTTACCCTAAAAACTTATCAACGTAAATTGAGACCGTGTGAGTGTATGAGTGTATTAAAATCATGTAAAAAAATAGGGTCAAGAACCTATCAAACACACCAAACCAAGGAGAGTGCCTCCCCCTCACCTAGACCCCATAAAGAGTAGGACACCCAACACTGCTGTAACTACGGTCTTCCAAGAACTGTCTTCTGACTAATGTGTGTCAAAGGCCCAACAAGTACAGAACCCCTGACTCTCCCCAGGGCTTCAGCTTGGCTCAGTTCCCACAGCCCACCATCTGTCTACCTCTCAGTTCATCTGAATCTGGGCCCCAAAAGTAAAGGCAGGAATGTTTTGGAGTCTGTCCTTGTAGGCTCTACTTTGCTAGAGATCAAAGAATGATCTGGATTCTTTTCTCTTGCCTAAAGGAGTTCCCTAGACCTGTTTTTCCATGAACTACCTGAGCCAATCCCTGGGAGGGAGTTCCACTTTTCTAGAATTTAAATCTGACCCTGACATTGTGGTTGGTTAAGCTCAGCCCCAGACTTTTTCTTGAGCCAGCCCCTAGCCCAGACCAATCAGCCCTCACTCTGGCTCACTTAAGCCTGAAGATAGAGCCCACCATAATAAGGTCATAAATTGATGGTTACCAGAGGGGCAAGCTCTCTTTGTTGCCTGTTCATCTCTCTTGAACCTCAAGGTCCTAGTAAGTCTCTCTTGACTCCTGCTCCCACATGGGCTCTCCCTTTCCTGCCCTCCTCCTAGCGGGAGCTCTCTGCACTTTCTTCTCAAAATTCCTTTTCACATTCCTTTCAGGTCCATCACATGGGTTCTCAGACCATGTGGGTGTATCCATTTTCCTTCCCTTGGTTTTATACTTCCCTCATTCTTCTCAGACTGGTTTGCCTAATTCTTTGGTTCAATATAGACATGAACTTAGAGTTTGGGTTCAAAGAGTTTCCTGAACTCCCAATACCCTGTTAAACCCTCACTTCAGTGGCTTCTGTGGCCCCATGTCCTGCTTCGTGCAGCCTGACTAGACAGTGAGTCTGGGCTCTCTTCTGTGGCTTGCCTCTGGTGCCCTTCACCCATTGCCCTCCCAAAGTTATAACTTAACTGGAGTAAAAACTAGGAGCGTGGTAGCAGCAAGTAGGTGTGCATAGTTTTCTATCTTTTATCACATAAGTAGATTTGTGAATTCACCACCATGATCAATTCCCAAACTCTCTGAACTGTCATTATTCCTAGTCACTCCCTAGACCTAACTTGCCATCCTGGAGCCACTCGGCCGGTTTTCATCCAGACTAGTTTGTCATTTTCAGGATGCTTATATGAATAACACGATATGGCATATGTCCTTCTGAGACTGATTGGGAGTTTTGCATCATGGGCCTGACATCTACCCCAGGTGTTGCTCATAACAGTATTTCTTTCCTTGAGCTTTATTTTCCAGAACAGCCTCACCACAGCCCGTGGAACCAAAGAGATCCAATGTTTGGTTCTTGTTATTATTTTTTTTTTTTTTGGCTTTTCAAGGTAGGGTCTCGCTCTAGTCCAGGCTGACCTGGAATTCACTATGTAGTCTCAGGGTAGCCTTGCACTCATGGCGATCCTCCTACCTCTGCCTCCCGAGTGCTGGGATTAAAGGTGTGCACTACCACACCTGGCTCAATGTTTGGTTCTTACAGGCTATGAATGGTCACATTATAGGATTTATGTAAACATAGGGTTTCACATCTCTGGGACAAATGTCCAATGGTACAATGCCTGGTATGTTTAGTTTCCTTTTTTGTTGTTGTTTATTTTGTTTTAGGTAGGGTCTCATTCTAGCCCAGGCCGGCCTGGAATTCACTAGGTAGTCTCAGGGTGGCCTCGAACTCATGGCAATCCTCTTACCTCTGCCTCCCAAGTGCTGGGACTAAAGGTGTGCGCCACCATGCCCAGCTTTTATCACTATGGGGGATGGCATTACTTTAGCTTGCATTTCTGCAGCGGTGGTGATGTTGGCTATCCCTTCATGTGCTCACTTGGCAGCTTGTAGATTCTCTGCCATGGCATCTCTTTGTGGTTTTTGCCTTTGTCAATTTATAATCTCTTGATGCCGAGTTTTAATAATTCTTTATATGCAGACAGTCCCTGACTTGCCATGGCTCCACATAGCAATTTTTCAGATTCCTGATGGTGTGAAAGTGATAGGCAGTCAGTAGAAATTGTGCTTTGAGCTTCGGGGTTTGGTCTTTTCCCTGGATGGTGATGTGGTGTGATACTTCCTCATGCTGGTCAGTGCAGTGAGCTCTGGCTCCCAGACACCTCATGATTGAGGGGAACGACAGACTCATCTACAGTACCGCTGTCAGTGTTTGAGGATATTGTATATGATCATATGAGATATTGAATACCTTATTAAAATGGGCTTTGTGTTGGGAGA
>PVHP010030137.1:0-21903 GCA_004024765.1 Zapus hudsonius
TCTCTCTCTCTCTCTCTCTCTCTCTCTCTCGGTCTCTCTCTCTCTCTCTTTCTCCCTCCCTCTCTGTCTCTCTCTGCTTGCAAATAAATAATTTTTAAAACATGAATAAGACAGGAGTGGTGGTTCATGCCTTTAATCCAAGCACTTAGGAGGATTGCTATGAGTTTGAGGCCAGCTACAGACTACATAGTTAATTCCAGGAGAGCCTGGGCTAGAATGAGACAGTACCTCAAAAAGCAGACAAACAAAAATTTATGAAAGGATAAATTTAAAGCTAAGGTCTTCAGTGGAGTATTGGAAAGATCTTAATGTGTATACCTGGCTTTTTAAAGACACTCTGATCAAAGTAAGTCAAGGTACATAAGGCGTGTGCTACATACACTCAGCGTCAAATTGATGTGAGTGTGTGTGTGTGTGTGTGTGTGTGTGTGCACGTGCTTCACATATTCATATACAGAGGGACATAAACACAGAAGGAGAGAAAAACAACTCTCAGTTAAAGCATATGCTGGTAATGCGGAAGAAATAACTATCAGAACACTAGGCACCTGAGTTCTGGCTGAAAAGGAGCGCTTGGTTATCTTCCTTCACTGTATGATGATGCCTGCCAGAGGCCACCTAAGAGATTGGTGTTGGCTCACAGCTGGAGAGACTGCAGTCCTTTACGGTGACAGCACTGAACCAACTTGGGTCCTAGAGGCAGAAGGTCACTATGTCAGCTCCTCCCATAGTGCTTCCTAGGAAACAGAAACCACTTTGAAGCATGACCAAACTATGGCCCTCCAGACCCACCGTAGCAGCCTGCATCTGCCATGCAGGCCTCATGTCCCCAAGTGCCACAACTTCCCCAAACAGTGCCATCAGCTAGGGACCAAGGGTTCAGAAACACGGGCCTGTGGGGGACAATTTTACATTGGAACCATAACAGGAGTTGACTTTGGACTGCTGAGGCTTGTGAGGAGGTGAGCTTCTACTGAAAGATGGGATCCTTTAAAGCGAAAATGATTAAAATGCAACTACTGGACAGGACAGAGAAGAAAACCCAGGATGTGGAGTGGGACAGCCCTCCAAGAGTAGGGAGAGAAGATGGGACAGAAGGTGATGAGGTTGATGAGACAAAAGAGAGTCCAGAGGCTTAAAGGTAGACGACGGCCTGTGTTCTCAGTGTGTCGCGTGTTTGGGTTGATTCAGATCTGGTGGCCTCCAGCGCCTTGGACTTTCAGCCAAGTCAGCCAGGCACACATGCTTGAGTGATCCGCGTGTATTAACCACGCAAAATAGTCCACAATTTCCATTGTGCCAGGCATCCTCTTTCCTCTGCTTTCCCCTCAGATCCATCAGCTGCCTTTAAACATTCCTACAGGAAAAACGGTCAGCGGAAGGCTCCTTCTGAACCAGTCCTCTGGAGCTCCAAGGAGGTATAAATATGCAGGTACAGAGCAGGCCGGAGGACTGCTGCCCACCTTCTCCAAGTCTTCAATCAGCAACCGGGCAGGCATGGTGAAGCTGCCCAGCATCTCCAGATCTTGTTTGCATTTCTAAATTAAGTTTTAATATTCACATTTGTAGGGGTGATTTTTTTTGACATTTGACTTTTGTCTCAGAAGCAAAATGTCATGGTATTTTTAAAGCGCACAGAGTCAATGCAATGTTGGTGCTTCTGACTTGAAAAATATTCAGATCACACTGGTCCACAGATGGAGTATCCCAGAAAACCTATGCAAACCCAGAGCGCATGCCTTCCAGGACAGGGTCTAGTGGGAAGTCCAATCCAGTTCTTCTAGTCTTTCCAGAGGAGCCAAACTTGGCCTTGCCTGTGAGATGACTCCCTGAAACCTAAGAGTATGGATGTTCGAAGAAATATTGGAAAGTCATTTCATAATTCCTGGGAGATTCAGGAAAGTAGGAAATAGATCCTCAAGGAAATAGAACCTGCCTATGTGGGTGTCCCAAGCATTAATTAGGAGGGTTGCCAAATAAACGGATGTTGAGTGGGCATGGTGGCACACTTCTCTAATGCCAACACTCAGGAGGGTGAGGCAGGAGTTTGAGGCCAGCCTGTGAGATCCTTCCTCAAGAAGCAAAGAAGAATGAGGTAACGGTTGTTTGTTTCCTGGATGTGAAAGAAAGTCACGAGGCATGACTCTGAGTAGGGCGATGATGCGGTTGTTCAATGCAGGACCAAGGGAGCCACCGATGAAGGCCTGGGCACTGCGCCTGCCGCTCTGCCTCCGACGTGCTTGCTCACTTAGCTTTCTCCTTCCTCACTTTCTGAGTTCTGCTAAGACAGAGCCAAGAGTCTCTTCCCCATGGGGTCCCAAGGACCAGCAATCCTCGGGGCATACAGTGACGACAATAATGATGACATCTGGCATTTATTGGGTGCTCGTTGGAGTCTAGGCTCCATGCTGTGCAGCCTCAATGAAGCACTTCTCTTATTCAGCGCATCGTACAGGAGAACAGCTTGCTATTACGGGCCCCTCACAGCTCCTCCAGGGCTAATGGAAGGAGCACCGAGCAGGCCTCCTCTTTCCCTAGGGTCCCGTCTTTTTCACTGGAACCTTCTCTGTCGGTGCTATCACTTTAACACAACTGAGTCAGGAAGCTTGTACATTGTAGGTGTTCTTACCGTATCCAGAGAATGTGAAGGTCAAGAGTAAAACATAATACCATGTAGCTGGGGAGGTGGCTCAGTTGATAGGCTTGGAGTTGGATCTCCAGAGCTGTGCTAATCAGGCATGGTGGCACACCCCTGTAATCCCAGCACTGAGGTGAAGTTCAGGCCTATCCTTGGCTACAAAGGAAGTCCAAAGCCAGCCTAGGATGCATGAAACCGGGTCTCCGAAGAAAATGAATAAAATGATAAAGTCAAATGGTATGTCAATGATCCATGAATTAGGGTTCACGTTCTGTGACCCCATTCTTGGGTAAAAGGGTTCTCTGTTACGGAGATACACATTCCAGAGACGAACATGTCTCTCCATGTGTGTGCATGTCACTTAGTCCCGGAGAACTTGGCCAGAACATAATCAAGAGAGAACTCAGCGCTCACCTGCCGCTCAGGCTCTCAGACTGAGTCTCGCCCATGGCCTCTCCGCAGCTGTGGGACTCCTTGATCTCCTAATCAGAGAACCAATCTCATAATCTTATGTGGAGACATGACCAAGATAGAGGATTCTCTAATATTTAGATAAACCATTCAGGCGTTTTGCCTCACTGCAAAGCTCTAACAGGGGAGATTCCCTGGGAAACAGCACCTTCTCTCCAGCCTACACGTTCAGAAAAATCACCTTCCCATGTGCTGGGCTCACTTATGAATCTGTGCCTCGGTTCTAGCATCCCGAACATGCCCATGATTGGTGAAATTCACACTGGAGGCTCATAAACTGGTGATAGCATTCAACACAGTGAGCTTTCTCACAGTTCAGAAAGATACAGCCTGTTTCTATAACTCTATCGCCGTCTCGTGGTGGAGTGTGGTATGACAGCCACAAAACAGTTCTAATGCGCAGCTACACCTGGGGATAGCTCAACCTTGAGCATTAGGAAAACACTGGGTGTTGCTCTTGTTGTAAGATGGAAATAAAGACCTCCTTCAGGATTAAAGAAAGTACAGTATTTCCCCTTTAATAGTTTATGAGTCCAAAATTTCAAAGGCTACCTCCTGACTCACATACACACTAGAAGACACACTTAAACCTAAAATGTATCTGGACCAGGACTGCAAATGGCCCAGGTTGAAAACGAGAAATATTTTGCAAAATATGCTAATTGTTTATTTACTATATTTTAAAATGATTTTAAGTGCATTTGAGTGAATTTTCATTCTTCTGCTCATAGTTTTTACCACTGCTTGCCTTGTCTTGTTTTGTTCCTACCTGCCTGCATCAGGTAGTTTATTTGGGAAGGAGCAAAGGATGGTGTGGCAAGGGTGAGAAGTGACAAAAGGGTGTGTCGATCATGCCCACCCTGACAGTTGACATGGTGAAGTTCCTACCTCCAGTACCCCAGACTGGGAATGCACTTACAGAGGTGATTCTGGTGAAATGAGGTCATGTGAGTGGGTCTGACAGGCATGTTTACAACAAGAGATTAGAGCAGAGACAAGTGCGGGGAAGACACAGAAGAACATCAGCCATCTATAAAGAACAAAGGCTCAGAAGAAAATAACCAACAATCCTAGCAAAATTGCCATCTCAGACTTCTAGTTCCCAGGAAAGTGAGAAAATCGATGTCCTTGGTTTAAGCCACCCAGTTGGTAGAGCCTCCTTATGACAGCCCTGAGCAAATCAGAGTGCGCGGATGGGCCTAAAAGCTGCACAGAGCACACTTCAGAGGCATGTGGCATTTGCCCTGGGACTGGCACCCCTTAGCTGAGGGCTATTCCCTGGCACATTCAGTGCCCTGCATTTCCTGGGTATTCTCTTGGTAATGTGGTCCTTGCCCAGAGACAGACAGGCAGTCATATTGGGGTGAGAAGTGTACAGAATGGTAGGGGGTTGCTCCCCTTTCCTGCAGGGAACTGAGCGGTGGGTTGAGGATCAGCCACCCTTGCTCTACACCACAGCACACCTGCGTGCTCTGCACAATGCCATCCGTCCCATGGCTACTGAGATGAGCTCGGCATCAGCAGCCTCTCCCACATGAGCACCCAAGCCCCAGGCAGGAACACTCAAGCTTCAGCCCTGCTGGCTTTGCTGGACAGACCCTCTCTAACCACAGCAGATGACTGCTCCCCACACCTGATGATTGCCAAGTGCTGAAGAGACTCCGGACCTCCCTGTCTGAATTGAATGGAGCACATGGCACTGACGCCCAGGCCTCCTGTGGGTGCTCACTGTGCTGTGATTTCTGCGTGTTCACACCAAAGGTGTATGACAGCTACCACTGGATTGTTCCTTTAATGTCATATCTTATGGAGTGAAGTGAAGGATGACATCCTTACTTTTGCAAACTGCAGGCTCCCCATGCTCTGTCCCAGGAGGAGGCTCCCAGCAGCAAGTCAAGCAGCATGCTGTGCTAGCTTGGAAGGCAGAGGCCAGGGCCCTGGGTTCCCTGGCAGAGCCTCCCTGAGAACCCAGGGCTCTCCACACTAAACGGAGTCCTTCAATCTTCTGATACTTGCGTAGGGGGAGGAAGGAGACTGAAAACACTCATCTCACGTGCAACATAGGATGGATCTGGAAAACATAGGCAATGTGTCATGTCTGGATTCCATGGAAATTCCCCCACGGGAACCTGACCCATGTGTTGTGAGATCTTCCTCTCTCTTAATCGGAATTGTTTTGTTAGTGGGCCAACAACAGTCTTCAGTTGCTATTGTGCAATTAAATTTCTTGCTAGTAAAGAAAGAATTTATATGAAGATACACTCAAGGGGCTATTTCTCCCTTCATAAAGAATCTATTGGGCTGGAGAGAGCTCACTTGCAAAACCTGATGGTCTGGGTTCAATTCCTCAGTACCCATGTAAAGGCAGATGCACAGAGTGGTGCATGCATCTGGAGTTCATCTGCAGTGGCTCAAGTCCTCATTGTACCTATGGACTCTCTTTCTCTCTCTCTCTCCCTCTCATTGCAAAGAAATAAAATTATTTCTTAAAAGAATATATTGACTGGGATAGGGGCTACAGGACTTGGCAGCCTGAGCCCTGGAAAAGGAAAGAATATATTAGCTTATTTTTCTTCATTCAATCTGAATGAAGCCACAGATGTGTCACAGTCGGTGGCCTTATCGGCATCCAGGCCCTACACGGCCCAGCGTCTGACTCTGCTCTTCCCCAACCTGTGCTGCAGTCAGAGCAAAATGTGGAACCTCGGTGTCCTTGTCAGAACCGAGGTCAACGTCATGACCAGACCTCCTCGCCTCAGACCTCAACGGCTGTGCTCCTTCACTCTGCTCCAGCCTCACGGGCCTCTTGTTGATGGTTTTAAACACACCAAATGTGTGTGTGTGTGTGTGTGTGTGTGTGTTGTGGTGTGTGTGCAGTGCCATGGTGTGGAGGTCAGGGCCCAACTTTGGACATTGGTCCTAGCCTTCCGCCTAATTTGAAGCCAGATCTTCATGTTGGATAACGGAGATTCTTTTTTCCTGCTGACTTAGTGGCAAGCTGCAATCTGCAAATATGGCTGTTTGGAGGGGTTGTTTAATCTCGCCTCCTAAATTCCTCAGATAGAGGCTGGATCCAGGGCAAGCCCGCCAGCTGCGTTCCAGTTTCACAAGGAATTTATATTTCACACGCCAAAGTCCACTCTGAGTTTGCAGAATTAGCTGCTTTGGGCTCTTACAGAATCTGCACCTCTTAAAGCACCATCTTTTCCATGCGCAGCTCTGCGTCTTCAGGCTTCCTTTCCTTCTGGCCCGGGCTCGAGCAGGTTCCTCGCTTCACCAAAGGAAGAGCTCGCATTTGTTTCTGTAGGGGACTTTATATGGCTGCGCTCAAACAGGAGTCTCTTATGGATTCATTATCTGGGCAAAGGGGGCAGTCAGGTGTCCCTTTGCCCTCAACAGTTTGTGTGTGAAAATTAATGCCATGGGTCTCCTGGAGGTCAAAAGACTGAGGCTCCTGCCACCGAGCAGCCTTTATTCTCAAAGCTGCTCTAGCTGAACTCTTTCAAAAGTTTGCTTTAAACCTCAAAAGCCAGTGCTTACCTTATGTGTGCCTGGGGATGTGGCAAACTGCCATATCATGAATCAAGAGTTGTTTACTGAGAAACACACACACACACAGGCTAATGTACCAAATTATTAGTCAACCATACAATCTAACAGGTAAGATTTGAGAAACAATACACTGAAGTCGGGGATTTTTATTATGTTATAGTGACATTATCAAAAATAAAAGCTAGGCAGATGGCACCCTAACTCTAAGAAAACTCCAAAGCTTATGTACTTATGCACAAAGCAGTCCAGGAACTACCGAGATGGCCCGGTGAGCAAGAGCATTTACCACCCAAGCAGGAGGGAAGGCCTGAGAGGGTCTGGTTCTCCTTGAGTTCAATTTTCCAGAACCCCCATAAAGAGCTGGGCATGGCCATATGCACCTGGCACGCCAGAGCTTGCTGGACAGCCTGACTAACTGAGGAAAAACAAGCAACCAACCAGGCAGCAGCTCCAGGGTCAGGTTCCAGGAGAGTCTGCCCAATGAAACCATACACAAGAGCAAGAGAGGGGACACCTGACTTTCGGCCCTGGCTTCCGCACGGGTACCTGGGCACACACGTCTGCACACACGTGTGCACACATTATGCATACACACACCACACCATGCACAATACACACAAACATGCCAACATGCCAAAAGGATAAAGAGCACATCAGGAAGTGCCAGGACAGCATGACTGAAGCATCTTTTAACCATCTTCCTCCCGGACTGTCAGCCTCTCTCCGAGGCTGTGAGGTGAGTTAAAAACAGTCCTAAGTTCTTCATCTCCATTTCCTCTTGATTCCACGGATACCTCCATACAATACATGGCAAAATTTGCTATGATCTGGTCACAGGCAGTATTAGCTAGAAATCATTAATAAAGAATAAAATCATATTTATAGCCAGCTGCTCTGGAAACATGCATCCCTTCTCTCCTCTTATAATAAAACTCTCAGTCCTGAAAACTATTCAAAACTGTAGGGTTTACTGAGAGCCATGCTAACCATGTATTGGTGAAAATATTAACTAGACAAATTAATATTTGATTTTTTAAGTGTTAGTTGTTTTGTCTCTGATGTGGATGTGTAGGTAACACATGCTCCCCTGGGCACTATTATCTCTAAAAAAATAAATCCAGAGATTTTTATTTGTATATGTAGAGACTTTCTTTTATTCAGTGTTCTATGAAATACCATAACCTTTCCTATGGAACACACGGATACAGCTCATCTTTGGGAGTTTTGCAATGGCCTGTGCCCAGAGCAGTAACATTCTGACATTTAGATGGAGTCAGATATCTCAACTGGGTTGTTTCAGTTTTTTCTTTGTCTGCTTGTTTTAAAGGAAATCCAGGCTCCTGGAGCCACTTCAGATGATTAGATGAGAACAAAACAATATCCAGGAATCCTACATGCACAGAGCCAGGATTTCAAAAGACCAGACCAAAAATGTGCCCCAGGAGAGACTGTGAGTTGGTCAAGGTCACATAATACAAAGCTCGGAGCCTGATGGCCGGAAGTCATGAACGGGCTCAAGTTCACTGAGGCTGGGTCTGTTTTCTCATCGTGAAATTAGGAATTATAACAGCTCACACCACAATAATTTTGTTGGAAAGCCTGCATGTGCAAGCTCTGCTGTGTCTCACAATAAGACTAGCTGTCCTTGGTAACAAAGCATTGCAGTAGGTGCGCCAGCGTGCACTGCCTGTGAGCACAGATGGAAACCAGAGGACAATCCATCCGCTTTTGAGATAGGGTATCTATCTTTCTCACAGCAGACTAGCCTGGCTGGCCAGCCAAGGGTTCAGCTATCTCTGCCTTTCTGGGACTGGATCACAGATGCATGCCACCCACCATGGTTGGGGGATTTGGCCTCAGGTCAGGTCCTCATGCTGCAAGACAAGCACTTTACCAAATGAGTCATCTCCTTAGCCAAAATCTTGTATTTTCTCTGCAAACAGTATTGGGGTTCAGGAAATGATATCCACAACACTGACACTGTGATAATCAAAGGTCCCTGTGGTTCTCCTTGTCACTCCCTGACTGCAACACACTCAGGAAAAGGCTTTCTGCAGAGCTCCTCTGCCAACCTGACCTGACCTACAAAGCAGAGGAGCAAATATGCTGTCAGATGTCTTTCTCTCTTTTTTTGCACAGATGTGCAGATGCCGGTAGCCTGCGTGCATGAAAGGCCAGGGGAGAACATCGAGGGACCTGCTCTAACACTCATCTGAGTTTGTTCTTGAGATGGAGTCTCTCACTGATCCGAGAGCTTCAGTTTTGGTTAGAGTGACTGACCAGTGAGCCCCAGCAATTCTCAGATCTCGGGTCTGCACTCCCCATAACTAGGGCTACAGGCATGGGTGGCCGTACCCAAATATTTCAGTGGGATTTGGGGAATCCAAATTGGGCAAATTAAGGCCTCAGAAGGCCCTTGTGCTTGGGTGACAGTACAACAGCCCTCTGTGCCACCTCCTCACCTAGCCTCCACTGAGAGAAGCCAGAATTCACTGTGCAGGAGACTGAGAGCTGTCGCACTGCCTTGTCGTCATTTGTGATCCTGTAGAGGATCACTTACTCACTGCTGTCTGTTTTGCAGGCCCAACAGATATGGCCCCAGGCCTTGGTATGTTCTCCAAGCCCACTGTGTTCTCTAAAAATAATTGACTATCTCCCTAAGAATTGTCTACGTTCCTCCCTCTTCCCTCCCCTAAAGGGAGGATTATATAGCTTCTGAGTCATGGTGAGCAATTTGTGACTGCTTCAGACACATTCATCCACGTGCATGGGCCTTTCTCCAATTTACTTGCCTCATCAATGCTTTACTGTTGGCCCTTGGTAGGGAAGAATGAGATATCTCTTCCCCTCTGGGTCCTGTGTGAAGTCCGAAGCTCCTGCCTGTGACTTTGGCATATTTCTGAGTCAGTTTGGTAACCCTAGAAGCAGAGTCTGAAACTGGGATGCTTCCTGCGAGAATGGTCTCAGGTAGAATCCACATGAACTAAGGAAAGAGATCAGGCAGCATAAGGATCCCAGCCAAGACACAAGATCTGCTAAAGCCTCACCGTGAAGCCAGGGAGCTCTGGGGAGGAAATGACATAAGCATCTTTGTCACTTGAGGGAACATTTTCCACTGGGGAGATGGGAGTGAGGCTCTGACGTCTCAGGAGTTTCTAGGAAGGGGAGATCAATCCATCTGTGTTTTCTGTGGGTTGTGGGAATCAAATTCAGGTTCTTCTGCTTATAACGAGGCAGTTTACCAACTGCATCATATCTCCAGTGACAACTTGTTCTTAATATTCAGTTTTTTAAAATATATATTTATTGTCCATAATGAGTTACATTATTTAGTGGGCAAACAATGCATTTTTATCCCAAATTCCCCAATTCCCCCCCTTCCCATCCCTGATCAGTTGGATATCCTCCTCCGTGGGCTGTCTGTATTAGTCCTTGTGGCAAGGGATCCTGGATATCCTAGTACTCAGCCCGGTTCTCCTGGCCCAAGTATGTTGTTACTGAGGGATGCCATGCCTCTGGACAGTCTCCCCCACCACGGCTCTCACAATCTTTCCGCCCCCTCTTCCGCTCAGTTCCCTGAGTCGTGGTGGGTGAGTAATAAGGCTGCTTTAATGTTGCGAGCTTAGGGGTCCTTGTGTCGAAAATCTTTAGTTTCTGTCTCAGTGGCCTATCCTGTGTTGATTGAACGACTGTGGTTATAGGTCCCTTGTTCACCTGTCATTGTCTGCTGGGTTCCCTATGGATCCTCCCCGATATGACTGTGGTGGCTCCTCTCTTGCCAGGATCTCAGCCATCGGCCTACAGTTGGTTGTTAGGGTTAGATGTGCCACAGCTCTATGTGTTTGTGTTTTTCAGAATATTCAGTTTTGAGGCTCTTGGGTCTTTATATTAAGATCTAATTTGATCACCATATCTGCTAAATTTGCTCCAAAATGGACAGGGTGACAGATGTCCCACAGGCTGCGTGGCTCCAGCGGCTCGCTCCTGTGCAACATGTCTCTTCCTAATAGAGAATAAAGACTGACTCAGACACAATGAGAACCAATCAGATGGATTCACTCCGTAAGGCAGATGAGTACATTCCTGGAGCTGAAGTCAGATTCCATCATGAGCTGGAACAAGCCAACTTCCAAATGCAGCCACTGGAAACGGATGTGCTTCAGCCACCCCAGCAATCTGTGATCGTGCCTCGCTGTTCCTGTATTCTACAAAGGGGCACCGATGCAATTTAATAACATCACACTCATTCTTCCATCAGATTCCGTTTGGTTCTATTGATTCTAAGTGTGTTGTCAGTAGGCTGTTCTGTTCTCAACCGAGGAGGAGGTTATCTATTTATGACAATAACACTGGCCAGTCTGCCTCATGGTCCAGATACTCAATGCTTGTCTTGTGCTTTATTTCCCCTCTGAGAGCTCCTGTTGGGCACCTCAGAGAAGGCATTCCCTCAGTCGCACAACTGAAGGATGCAGTGTTCTCGATGGTTCTCTCTTTGGAGTAGGCAGAGCATGATCTGACTGACCCAGAGCAAAGAACACGGGTAGAGAAACTACTGCTAAGAGGGGAGCCATTACCACAAACAGAAAGCTTGAAAATCGCATGTGTTTGAGGAATTTTTTTAAGAATTGTATATAAGGTTCAGGGGCGCACCTTCCACAAGGACATGTGCTTGGTCCTCAGAACCTACAGACACCTGGGACCCAGTGCTGGGGACGTGAAAGTGGAGAACCCCCAAGGATTCCTGGGCAGCCACTCCTAGCCCAATGGGTGAGATCCAGGCTAGGGAGACACCCTGTTTCATGAAAGGAGGGTGGCATTCCTGAAGATGATGCCCGAGGTTGTCTCTGGTCTCCAACATGCACACGCATGAACTCACGTATACACACACACACACACACACACACACACACACACACACACACACACACAAGGGATTTATAGGCATAGGGTGAAATATGGGAAGTGACTTAAAATAAAACCAGAAGGTGAATGTACTTCATTCAGTTTCACTCTTGAATATACCAAAAATGCAGCCAAGTAATGAGAAAGGAAGTGCATGGTACAGGCACCAGCTTATGGGGATCCCTCAAATAAGCTACTAGAAATCTGTTCTTCACTATGAAAACTATATTGGTTTTAAGTGAAGATGCTATTCTTCGAGCATGTGAGAAAGTTCCCAGTTGGCATTTTGCAAAGGAAAAGATAGCAGTGAAAGTGTTTTATGGCCTGGGCAACTTAACTAATTTGGAATCTGAAGTTTACTGCTTCACCAATATTTATGGAATTACACATTTATTTGAGAACTTGTTTTTGTCCCCCATGACCAAGGTTATTAATGGGCCAGCTGCTAGTTATTTATCATCATTTGCTAAAACAGAACCCGCCCTGTGCTTCTGACAGACTGAACACACACACACACACACACACACACACACACACACACACACACACACACACACACACACACACCATATCTTCAGAGTGCCATGGAGCTTGAGTCTGTAACCCATGAGAACCAAGAATAGTAGGCAAAAGCCATGGGAAATTGTACCTTTAGAACTTTGGTGACAGAACAACTTTAGGTGCAGGGAGCTTTAGGAAAGGCTTGTATTTCTTTAATTTGTTTGTTTATGGCTTTCAACCTAGGGTTATTTTTCACTTTTTAACTTTGCTATTCTTTTTGCACAAATGTTTCTTCTCTTAAAAGATGGGTTTCACAGACAAGGGATAAAAGCTCATCACAATGACATCTTACAGATGAAAATATTCATTTTTATGGAAGGGAATACTAGCAATATAAAGCTGACTGTGAGTTTAACAAGTTCTAAAAAGTGTGCTAAGTGTTTAAATTACCATTTTATCCCCAGTTCACAGATAAAGAAACAGACTCAGAGAATTTTGGCAATTCTTTCAAAGTCACATGGACTATTACCTAAGCACAGAGACTTGCTTTTAGTGAATGTGCTTTTCAGTGTCACCTACAAGAAAGCTAATGGATTTTAACAACACAGACTGGCCAAGAGCAAGGGTAAAACATACTAGAAAATTGTTCAAGCTACCTTCCCTTTACGAGAGTACATGTTTATTTTACATGAAATTTGAATTCACTCATTGCAGCCTGTGACTTGAGAGTAGGTCTTGTGTCCTTTGTCAATGAGGGTTTGTTTGCCAGCTGCTCAGAGTAGGGCCCAGTTCAGATTACTTGGGATCAGATCATGCAGAATTGGAGGCAAGAGAGAAAAGCTCTGTCTTTGGTGACACCAGGTAAGAATTTGCTCTCTATGCCTGTGCTGGCAGGGGAGAGGGAACAAGGCAGAAAGTTCCAAGACTGTTCCAGAGTAACCTCAGTTCCAAGCCAACCATTTGATCTCTCTCCATCTCCTCTACTTTTATTTACTATGTGATTTTTGTAACATTTCAGAATTTTTAAATACATTGAGTGTAGACATTGTCTTTCTTAAACATGCTACTCTTTGAGATTCACGATCTCAAGTAGCAATTCATTTACTCAGAAAATAGAGGAGGGCAGCTAGGAGACACGTGACTGCTGTTCTGGATCAGATGGGCCCCTCAAATGTCCCAGCATTCAGGCGATTTATATTCCAACTGATCTCAGGACTGGCCGCCTACACTTCCCAGCCCCAATCTTGGAAACCTGATAGACTAGAATGAGAACTTCCTCTTTTTTGAGAAAAAAAAAAGAATATTTAATGTTCTCTTTGAGAAGAATTAAGCAGTGATAGCCATGATTCTTTCATGGCAGTTTTCATGGACTTTCCTCACTTGGAGTGAGGATACAGCCACAGCACCTGATGCATGAATTTTTCTCCAGGGGTGGCTGATGGACAGACCTGCCACATCCACATCTGGTAGCACAGCCTGTGCACATCACAGCCCTGAGGTTCCATGCATGATGACTTATGGCAGAAAGTTTGTGACCAAAATTGCAAATGCAAATACCTACAGTACCATTTTATATGATCAAGTTCACAAATGCACTACTAATTAGGAATTAAACCACACAGTGTATCCAAGGAGTCCATGAGCTAGCCTGTGCACTTAGCTGCTCTATTGGGTTCTAGTGTGAACTGAACTCCCAGAAAAGTGCCATTTGAACAAGATGGAATGGACAGATCAACCTCCTGTCGTCACAGAGAGATGGAGTGTTGCAAGATCAGAGCCAGATTCCCGTGGGCTACCGTTAGTCCCTTAACAGCCATTTATTGCCCACTTGTGTGTCTGACATAACATCCTGGTGACTTCCAACCCAAGGGCGAAGAATATCACCAGACAGTGTCTGAAGCCTATGGTGCAGATTTCCCTGCCAACCTGATGGTCTGTCAATGCATTTGAAAAATGCTTTGATGTGTGACTTTCTGTTGTCCTATAACTATTAAACCTACACGAAATTCCTAACACATTGGAACATGGAACTGGTGTAACATAAATCTGTGATCCTGGGCTATGCTTACTCATACCTGGCTCTAGAATAAATGAGATCTTAACCTCTGAGGTGAGAGCTGTGTCTCTTGTGTTGACACTAATGAAAAGTCACTGATCACTGCATAAGGTGGAGTCACTTAAAAACTCTTGAATGTGTTTTATCTTGATGAATTGTCACAATCTAATACATGGTTAAAGCAGAGTATGTCTTTCTGACTCAGTAAATCCACTGGAGAAATAAAGCATATAAGAGAAGCTAAAGAAAGAGGAACTGGAGAGCAGGGGAGATGCTTGCAGAGCCTGCCTGCCTGGGTTCAAGTCCTCTTTACCCAAGCTAGATACACAAAGTGGTGCATTCATCCAGAGTTCATTTGCAGCATCAGGAGGCCCTGGTGCATCTCTCTCTCTCTCCCTCTCTCTCTCTCCCTCTGTCTCCCTCTCTCTCTCCCTCTCTCTCTCCCTCTCTCTGTCTCTCTCTCCCTCTCTCTCTCTCTCATGAAAATATCTTAGAAAAAATAAGGCTGGGTAAATGACTCAGTGGGTAAAGTACTTTTTGTGCAAGTGTGAGGATCTGAGTTCAGATACCTAGAACCCATGCAATGCTTGGCCTACAATCCCAGTGCTGTGGAGGCAGTGACAGGTCATCCCTAGGGCTTATGAGACAACTACTCGAGACAAACTGGGGAGCTACTTGTTAAGCAAGAGACCCTGCCTCCAAGAATAAGAGTAGAAAGTCATTGAGGCAGACACTAGATGTCTCCTTCTGGCCCCACATGTATAGACACTCCTGCACACATACACGTGATCGCACACACATTAACATGCAAGCAAAGATCCTATGCAAGCATGCACACATGTAGAAAATAAAAAAAACCTTGAAAGCACTTTACTTGATATATTTTAGGGATCAAATTCATAGTAAAAATCTAATATGCCTTTTGTGAGTGAATCTTCTATAGGAACAAATCACTGAAGAGAAACAAAAACAGCCACATGAACCAAGGTTATGCTATATTATCATCACTGGAGCCATCTAACTGGTTCACAGCAGAGAGATGAGGAAGCTGTGATCCATCTTGACAATTATTAACATAAAACATAAAAAATAAAAGATAAAAATAAACTAAATTATCAAATGAAATACAAAATAATAAAATGAGTGACAGACTTACAAATATGTAAAAATATGTTTTTTGGGAAAATAATTTACAAAATAAAGTGCTGTGTTCAAATGGTAAGATTATAGGTGAATCTTTGAAAATGGTATTTAATATTTCAACACATATATTTCAATTTTTCTAACTTAGTGTTATAAGAATATACCTGAAAGAATTTTGAAATCTAAAGTGTCACAAAATTTTAAAGTAAACACATCTTCTCGTCACCCACTCCTACTGCAGTGCAAACACTCATCACTTCCTTAGTCATTTCCATGCTGCAGATGCTATTCTCCATTCATTGATTTTAGAGTTTTTCTATTTTGTTTACTAAGTGTTATGAAAAATAAAGAAGAAACTCCTTTATGCAACTCCAGGGCTGGGGAGATAGGGCTATGGGTAAAAACACTTGTTCCACAAGTGTGTGGACCTGAGTTCAGATGCACAAAACCCACCTAAGAGCTGGATGTGCACAGGTAACCTCAGCCCACCTACGATGAGCTAGAACGAGGAACCGCAGAACCCCTGGAAGCTCACAGGCCGGCCATTCTGGCCCACACAACTCTGAATGACACCAAGAGCCTGCCTCAGATAAGGTGGAAGGTGAGGACTGACCCTCAAGCTTGTCCTCTGACCTCACACACGAGAATACACATACACTCAAAGTTCATGAGAAATCCACTCAAATACAAACGCAGACATTGTCATTCTGACATGACCATACATATTTTTCTGTTAAAACAATATGTCATGATATGGTTATGTAAACATTGTTTACAGTTAATCTTTAAAATACTACATGACTTCATTGCTTTCTTCGGAATAACCTGGGTTGCTTTTGCCTAATTTATTCATTGTCTCATAGTTTTGCTGTCAATGTTCATCTACGTTCCAAATGGCTCACATAAGATAATGTAATCATGGCACTAAGACAGCTATAAATACACTACTTACTACATAATAAGTACCACATTAAAATTCTAAGTCATCCATTACAAAGTAGAAAATAGTTCCATGTTATATATCGAGGTTACATATCTCAAGTTCTTACAGTTAGTGTACTGGAATGTAAGAACTTGGACTCCATTCTGTAACCTAAATGTGTGAGTAAACACCACAATTATCTCCTTTCACTGTCTGGATGACCGTCTTGAATCTAGACAAGCATCACAGATTGCTGTATAATTTTAGATTGGCCCCGCATGAGCGCCAAGTGACTTTCACCACGGCACTTAATAAGCCTTGTATTCTGGAAATCATGTATGAACAATCCTTTCCTTTTTTGTGTGTCTGGATCTAGTGATTTGATCCAAACCAACAGAATATGGGAAGCAGCATAGGGTGCCATGTACAGGACTAAGAAAAGAAAAGCCAGTCCCCTTTCTGGGCATGTCTCTTTCTCCCTCTGATGCAGGCTACTGTTTCAACCATACTATGGAGAGACCTCCTTGGCAGAGGACCAAAGCAGGTCACTAACCATCACCCTGTAGGGAACTGAAACCCTCCTTCCTGAGCCCATGAGGGAGAATCCTGATCAATAGTTATCTATATGAACATGGACGGTCCCCCCACATCTGAAACTGAACACAACACCACTCATAACACAGACTTTCATGAAGCCTTGACAGGGTCCCAGAAGATGTCACAAAGTCACACCCAGATTCCTGACCCACAGAAACTGTGTGATAAAAATAATAGTGGGTTTCAATTACTGCTTTTGAAGAGACGGTTGGTGACACAGCAATATATCATGACTACTCCAATGTTTCCACATTTGTAGGCTGCAGAAACCTGTAAAAACAACAAACCACTCAGCTATGGAGGTCATTTTTTTAAAGAAGGGCTTTCTACCAAGGTAGGAAGATGAGATCAGAGTAATATGTTTACACGAATCCACTCTTGAGATACAAGATTTATATACCACCTTGTTC
The DNA here is from genome assembly GCA_004024765.1 of Zapus hudsonius. Classification (NCBI taxonomy): domain Eukaryota; kingdom Metazoa; phylum Chordata; class Mammalia; order Rodentia; family Dipodidae; genus Zapus; species Zapus hudsonius. The sequence goes on from PVHP010030137.1 coordinate 17,193, forward strand.
CATTTGCATTTGCACAAAGTGTTTAGCACAAACAAGGTTTTCCATCACCTTGTTTTTAATGCCATTAGAGGCAGAAGTAGACTTTCACATCCAATGATGACTTAGGATGGCTCTAGTCATTCAATCATAAAGCTTTTTGCCCATAATAAAGCAATTAGCACGGAGCAGTGATATTCTCAATGAGGTCGTGCTTCTAGAATGCAGCTGATTTGTTTCCCTTTTACAAAATTCATCTTTGTCGGTTACTAATTTCATTTCATGGGGCATTTGGAAAGCCATCACTTCATAGCCAAGGGATTAAAGAGAGACCAGTGACAAGTAAATGGCTTCTCTAATGTCCTCAAGTACCTCCAAAGATTTTAGCCTGCATGGAAAATGAGTCATTATTGGTTCTTAAACAATAGCTTACTTAACATGGCTGGGTTTTATTCCTCCTTAATGAATAGAGACATGCACTAAGCAAAGCACTTGTATCCCCACAAATCCTAACACCAGCGCCCGAGTATTTTATGACTTTGTTTTCCTACACTTGCTTCTATCTCCTATAAGGCTTCTCTAAATTTTTGCTCAAAGTTTTGCTAAAAATGAAGTGAGTGGTAAGAACTTTATGACAGATCTAAGGACTAAACTGTGGGTAAGGGCTGTTTATATTAGAAAGCCTCCCTTTGCTAGACGGACGTATTGCTTCCCTTATACCAAGACAGAGGAACTGAGACAGGCTGAGACCAAGCCTTCACTAGCCTAACAGCAAGGAAGCCATGGAGACCCAGGGTCCAAGCAAATATGCTCACATTCTCAGCTCTAGGAAGATGTGGTATTGGGTGCAGAGATGTCCCAAATTCTCAGTGTCCTTGATGGCTGCTAAAGCAAACAGGGCCACATCTGATGTGTCGCCCAGTAACGTGTCATTAGATTTATATAAAGGTTTATTTTCTCTTCCATGAGTTTGCAGAAAGCAAACGTCATATTCCCATCAGAACATTCCTGTAGAAACTCAATATAGATTGCACTTCATGGTGTCAGCTGTGAATGCTGCCGCTTGATTGGTCCCTGCTCTTCCCACAGGGAAGCCATGAAAGAGACACAGCACAGAGCTGTAGTTCTGAGCCCTGTGGCCCAGCTGCTTCTTTGTTCTGGTCGCACTTACACTTTCTGCAGAGTACACTGCTGTCACTCAACGTGAAGCACTACTACTTATTCATTGATCTACTGCAAACATGGAGTCTTAGCTGAAGTAAGGCTGTGGTATCAAGAAATGGGACAGGTCGGTTCTAAAGGACAGCAGACCGACCGCCAAAGGGCAAACCTCTTCCACACAGTTACTGCTATTTACTCAAAAGATTTTATCTTATGGTACATTAGCTCCTTGAATCCTGAGGCCCCTGGAAGACATAAGCATTTGCCATTCTAGCTTCATTTCTATTTGCAGATGAGGAGGCTGGTCAGCAAGGCAAAGCCATGGATCTCCTAAGAAGATCTCCTAAGTGGCTCTACCTAGCCATTCTGGACTGCCTCCTGAAATTGTTTAGAGAGTGAGCAAGAGCCTCCAAGGCCACAGAGAATCACGGAGGACATGAGAGGAAAGGAGCAGAATGAAGTCCAGTGAGGATCGCCGAGCCAGGATGCTAGTGCCAGAGGCTGGATCAGCACCAGCAGCTCTAGGCAGGGACTCCAAGTCCACTCATAAAGCGGACATTCTAAAAGGCTCAGATCCAGTGTATCCTAGGAAGAAACACAAAGGGGCATTTGTGTGTTCCTTGTGTCATTCATCCGATATTTACCAAACATCTCCTGTGCCAGATGCTGCCCACTAGTTATAGAACAAAAAAAGAGAGGCAAAGTTCTATGTTTTAACAAGTGCATCTTCTGGTATAAGAAACAGTCAGGGAGATGGTAGGTAAGTGTGTGTGTGTGTGTGTATGTGTATGTGTGTTTGGTTTTTTGAGGAAGGATCTCCCTCTAGCCCAGGCTGAATTAAAGGTATGTGCCGCCGCACCCAGCTTTAAATGTGTTTTTAAAAGATGATATTAAATATTAGTAAGAACTATAAAAAAAGACAAGTCATAACATCGATCAATACACATGTTTTAAGGTATCATGTCACACAGGAAGTTAGTGAAGTGTTCCATGAGCTGAAGGGTAGTTAGGAGACAGTCTGGGGTAGGAGTGGGCGAGGTGGGGATGCACATTATAGGAAGAAGCAGCAGTGCCAAGGCTCTGAGGTGGGGAAGGCAGGGAGAGAGAAAGTCAGTCTAGTTGAAGCGCAGGAAATAGAGGGACGGAAGCCCATGGAAGCTCTAGAACAGTAATGGTGTCCCAAAGGGAAGCATCCTGGGGAAAGGCCCGAGTAGGACTTCCCATGCCACTAACTGAAAGGAAATTTTCAGCTAAATTATAATCACATGGGACCATATGTGGTTCATTGTTGAACAGCAAGCCATTACATAGCACAAGACTCTGCCCAAATCTCCCAGATCTTAGTCCACTTGGAATCCTGCTTTGTCTGAAAATGAAAAAAAAAAAAAAAAGCCTGGGGATTCGGGCTGGAGCTGAGTCTCTGCTGTCTCCTAAAGGCAGATTGTCAGATGTTCAGGAAATTGACAAGCCAGTTGTTAAATGGCTGACAGTTGGCAACCAGCCATGGTGAGCCTGGCCACATACCATGGATACCGGGACTTTAAAACTATTTTTATTAGCAAGCAGAGAGAAGGGGAGGAAGAGAAGGAAAATGAGGGGTGTTGAAAGAAACGGGCATGGCAGGGCCTTCTCACACTGCCACAGAACTCCAGATGCATGTGCCACTCTATACATCTGGCTTTAAGTGACCACTGGGGAAACAAACCTGGGCTGCCATGCCGTGTAAACAAATGCCCTTAACCACTGAGGTATCTCTCCAGCCCTGGAAACCTGGTTTTTGTTGTCTGTCTCAGAATGTATCTAAAATTCAATCAACAAGCATACAGTAGGTGCTCTGACATGTGTATTTTCTCCTATTAAAATTGAACACTGTGTTTCAAAACTATACTTTTGCTACGTTTTGCTTCTGATCTCTGGTTACCAAGGAGTGCTCCTCACAGCAGGCTACAATTCTATTTGCCACATGTGATTTGAAGAAATAAATTGGAGGTGGCATCAAACAGGTAGGTAAAGAACTAAGCGTGGGTGCTAGGTAGGTGGGGGCTCAGGGTTCTCTGCAATTCTCAGAATGCTTGAAAGGTTTCCAGAAAGAAAAGAAAAATAAGAAATTACATAAACCTTTAGCTTCAGTTCTGATAACCTGGCCCCACAGAAGTGGAGGGAATGAATCTGAACATCTGCATACACGGAGCCGTGCCTAACAAGCTATCGTGCAGGACTGAGCCAGAACTATGTTCAAGCCTTCATCTGCCTGCCAAGTGGAGCACAGCCAATCACAACACCTCCCGGGCCTGGGAAAGGACCTTTGTGTCATCTATAATCAGAGGTAATGATAACTAACACACATCCCATATGCTTTGTAAATGCCTCTGCAAAGCATGCTTGAAAAATTCAAAATTATTAGTTGCATCCTTCATAGATTATTTTTCTCATCCCTTGGTAATTAATCATAGGAAATCAGTGAAGTGGATGAAATCTTGACATCTGCATGCTTCTTGTTTTCAGCATGATCTTTAAGCATGGTGGATGTGAGAATTTCAGAAAGTGCTTCTTTTTTCCTCATGTGGATCTTAACCAGAGAATTTTCAAAATGATAATTTTTAAAAAATATTTTGTTTATTTGAAAGGAGAGGACAGAGAAAGAGAGAGGGGAAGGGAGAGAGAGGAGAGAGAGGGGGAGGGAGGGAGGGAGGAAGGGAAGGAGGGAGGGAGGGAGAATAGGAGCACACCAGGGCCTGCAGCCACTACAAATGAACTCCAGATGCTTGCCCCACTTGGTGCATCTGGCTTTATGCGAGTACTGGAAAATTGAACTCTGGCCATCAGGCTTCACAGGCTAGTACCTAATGGCTGAGCTATCTCTCCCATGATAAATTTTTCATTTCAAAGAAAGTTTGCTGCAGCATTTTTTTGGTTACTAAGTTCTGTAAAAATGACTCCAAGAGTTAACAAATTCAACCCTGGTCAGATGCATACTTCCCTTCCTTCGTTTCTGATGCATCCAAACTCTGCTGAACATCCCCACGATCAGAAACTTACCACTCACCAATGAATTAACAAAAATAGCTAGAATATACTGAATACCGCTTGTATTTCCAGTGCCAAGTTTCAGGCTTTATCAGCAGAGGTCAGACACTGTTCATGAGATATTATTACTAAGTAATAATAATTGATTTAGAAATAAGAATCATGGAAGATGGAGGTCATGTATAAAGCCACGTTAAGAGCTGGGATTCATCCTGATGTGGTCTGACTGCAAAGTGTGTTCCAAACAGCTCCACAAGTAGATGTGCTAGTTTTGTTTTTAAATCAGCACCATGGACAGATCAGATCAGGCTGGCTTCCTGCTTTAATGTGTTTCCTTATTCTGACCTCAACCGGGAGCTCCCCCCCCTTTTTTTTCTTTTTTTTCTTTTAAATTTATTGTCCATAATGAGTTACAACATTTAGTGGGCAAACAATGAGTTGTTATCCCCAATTCCCCACTGCCCTCCCCTCCCCCCTCCACTGGATAACCTCCTCCATGGGTCGTCTGGATCAGTCCTTGTGACAGGGGACCATGGATAGCCTAGTA